>JZKD02S0158347.1:281161-296494 GCA_000966675.3 Picea glauca
TTTTTTTTTTTCGAAACTCAAAAAAAACGTCCCAATACCTGATCAAATCCCTCCCATATAACTCCTAGATCACTGTAAATGGTTTTTGATATAAAGAAACTGATAAGGGGGGCCAAAAAAGTGACAAAAAGAGGCCAAAAAGTCTATAAATAGAAGTTCGCAGCTCATTATCACCATTGCTGATTTGGAAATTGACTCTGGAGCCAAAAGACCGCCTTTGCCAAAGATCATGATTTCGGGAGATACAGTGGACAAAACGGACTTCTTCTTGGACCAAGTAAGTACAAACTCCCTTATCTAGCTATTCAATACTTCAATTTAAGAATTTAAGCTATTTTTTGGGGTGGGCGTCGACCTTAAAAAGGTCGGCCCTAGGTACACGCAGGATGTCTAGAGACAGCCCGTGTGTACACGCGACTGTGACCTCAACAAGCTGCGTGTACCCCCCTTATTGATGAAAAAGACAATGAAAAGAAGTATTGACCCTCCTTTACCTTGTTGTGTTGGCAGGATGTATGTCCAGTGGAGGGAAAGGGAGCATGAGGCAATCAGTGAGTTGGTTTCTATAGATCCGAATGTTGTGGTCGTGCTAACGCAGTGCGGTTTGCTAGAATTTTTTCTATGTCCGTTCATGTGCATGCAACCAAGTCTACTGAATGCCTTGATTGATTACTGGCATCCTGACGCAGAGGCATTTATGCTAGAGGGGCAATCCTTGGTGCCCACCACCGAGGATATTTACTTTTTGACTGGTCTCTCAAGGAGAGGGGAGCCAGTCAACTTTCAGACTTTTCTTGCGGGGCCAAGAAAGATCTCGGAGTTAGTAGCTGAGTACTGTGAGGCTGGGACTGATCGTAGAGTTTCTCAGGTGCCTATTAGCAATATTACCAACTTGGCACTACAGACTATCTTGTTGCTTATTGGGAAGATTACCGGCTCAGCAGCCGTGCATCAGGCTTCGCGCGCACAGATGAACTGTGCTATCCAGTGCATGAATGCACAAATTTTTGATTGGAGTACCACACTGCTGGAGTGTATGAAGAGGAAATTGATAGATTTCTGATAGTGGACACAGAGGAACTTCGGGTTCGGGACTATCTTGTGTTCGTTCTTTTTTGAGAGAGTTTCGTGCTTCAGTCCTCAAGTTGTAGTACGAGGACATCTAGCCTCTTTCCCCGCAGTATGCAGATGGGCAGTGTTACTTCCGCGATAGGGTGGTGGAAGGATCATGGAGGCCTTCGACAATGACATTTTTTCTTGGTTGTCACGACAGATCCCTGCTATCAAGGACTACCCATATGCGGGGATCGACTTCTCTAGAGATCCAGAGATACCCGTGCCTCCTGGTGAGGAGCGAGGGGGGAGATGGGTAAGTCTCCACCCTTGTAGTTTTTTTGTTTGCATATGTAATTTTTATGTCTTTTTGTTATATATATCATTTTTGTATGCCAGAGTATTTGATGGGTAAACGTTTATTGCACGCAGATGTGGGACCTGTGCGACCTGCCGATTATGCACGGAACAGGCGTTGCCCATGGCCAGAAGCCGCAGCTGCCGCCGCTGGGGGAGAAACAGTAGTAGGGAACCTCCCAGCAGGAGAGGCCAAGAGGGTCCTTAGGCGAGTTGAGCGGAACTTCACTGCGCTCACTCGCACAGTCCCGATGGCAGAGATAGAGGACCTACCGCCATCCATGTAGACTCATGTTGTGGGGGCACCTCGGACATGGGTCTGACTATTTAGGCATTTAGTCCATGCAATAGATGATTATAACAGGGCCCATAGGCCCTGAACAGACCTTAGACTTTTTATGTGCCACGAGCACCTTGTTGTATATATTTTTGAGGGCATAAGCCCGATGACTCATTACTATTCCCACTTTTGAGGTGCTTGCATCCATCTATGTACTCTAGTGACTTTATGATGTTTATATATGGTTTTTATCTCTTTTTTTTGTGTGTCTTATGGATTATGTGTGCAAAAATGTATTTACATGTTTATGTCCATGATATTTTTATATGTGGGCAAGATGCCAATCTAGAATCTGATTAGCTAGAGTATCTGTGATTTGGTTTAATCTCCTAGGAACATGAAGATATGTAATATAATCAAAATTGCGTTCTAAGAGACGTACCCTAAGGAATCATCGGTTTAAAGTTGGATCATGAACCCGGTATATTATGTTTAGCTACGACACAACCAATTGAGCATCTAGATAGACCCGGAGATGAGAGATACCCAATGACAATGCGTCACGAAGCAACTCAATAACTGCACTATACTCGACAACATTATTTGTGGTGTCACCTAAGCATATACCTCCAGAGGATAACAACTGACCCTGTGGTGTAAAGATTACCCAAGTTGTGGAGGCAAGCCTCCACGTGTGTTGACTAGCACCGTCCGCATACCCAACGAACACCTCGGCCTCACTTGACATCTGCCATATTGATGAAATATAACATCAATGACACATCTGTAACACTTTTTAAAAGAAACGTAAAAAATAATAGTACAAAGACTATACATATGTTACAAAAAGTTACCGCAATGACCTTTCTATGAGTAATACTTCTTGAGGTAGAGCCCATTTCCAGGCTCTACCAAAGCATTCCCTTCAAAATCAACCAAACGATAAGTGCCCTTTTTTAATACCTCTTTGATAATGAAGGGTACAAACCACATGGGTTTAAACTTTCCTGCCCCCAGGGGATCCTTTTCTTGGTCATAGACCAGGACAAGGTCACCCTCATAAAAAATCCAAGGATGAACGAACCTATCATATTGACACTTGACCTTATGTTTATGAGCCTTGTTGGCCAGGGCCGCATCACGACGCTGTTCATCAAGCTGCTCAAGGTGTACTAACCGTTCTTCAAGTGGAGAAGTGTCTGGAAATAACTGTACTGCCAATTTCAGAGATGGGATTTGACATTCGATGGGAAATACTGCCTCCAGCCCATAAACGAGTTGGAAAGGTGAGAAACCGGTTACAGTCTTAACTGATGTTCGATACACCCATAATTTTGAGTATAACATCAAATGCCAGTTTGACTTGGTTGAGTTGATAGTTCGTTGTAGAATGTTCTTAAGAGTTTTTTTTATAGCTTCCACTTGCCCATTGGCTTGGGGATAGTAAGGTGATGAATGTTCCTTCCATAACCCAAGATTTGATGTTAATTCAGACATCATTTGGTTCTGAAAGTGACTTCCATGGTCAGTGACAATCTCTCTTGGGACGTCGAACCATGCTACAATCTGGTTGAATAAGAAGATAGCTGTAGTCTCTCCATCATCTTTAAACATTGGCATAGCTTCGACCCATTTAGTGAAGTAGTAGACAACTATGATGATATAGCGGTGCCCCCTTGCTGACGAGGGGTTGCATGTACTGTAATCAATCCCCCACTTAGTGAAGGGACCAACTATGATGACAGGATGTACCCTCATCTTCTGCGAGAAGATTTGGCACATATGGCACTTCTTGACCGACTCGATACAATCTTTGATAAGTGTGGCCCAGAAGTAACCTGCTCGTAAAATATTTTGGGTTGTTGCCAACCCAGATAAATGACCACCACAATCTCCAGTATGAAAATCGTTGAGCACTATGAAGGCCTCCTCACGAGTGAGACATTGACGCAAGACACAGTCTACACCTCTCTGATACAACGTATCATCGAGTATGAGATAATTCTTAGCCTGATGGCATATCTGTCAACGCTCATCACGAGAAGTAGAGGTGGGGCACTTCAAATTCGGGAGATAGATTAGTATATCTCCGTACCAGGGGTCTGAAGATTCAATCAAAAACATATCCCCCCCGGATAGGCGATTCCTCAGGCACAACGTCACCTGACTCAACCGGAAGTTCCAAAATAAGTTCTGCGAAGACCAATGACTTCTTGGAATTTTCTAAAACAAAGTCTAAGTCAAATTCTTGGAGTATGACCATCCATCTACTTATTTTTCCGCCGATAACCCGTCGCGTCAACATGTACTGGAATGGATTCACGACAACGATGATGGTGGTTTTTCGAAACAGAACATAGTGATGAAACCGTTGAATAGCATGAACTGCTGCCAACGCAAGTTTTTTGAGATGGGAATAATTAAGTTCCAGTCCTATGAGGCCTCGACTCAAGTAATTGATCACGTATTCTGAAAATGAATCGTCTTCCTGAACTAAAACCATGCCTATAGTTGACTCTACGGAAGCCAGATATAAAAATAAATCTTTGTTATAATTAGGTGGCCTTAGCAGAGGTGCGGTTGTGAGGGTGTGTTTTAATGTGTCAAAAGAGCATTGAGCGGCTTCGTCCCAGAAAAAGGGAACATCTTTCTTCAGTAAACGCATAAATCCCTTGGTGATTTCGGCATAGTTGGCGATGAAGCGTCGTAAGAAGTTCACCTTGCCTTGAAGACTTTGAAGTTGTAAGATTGTGCGTGGGGGGTGAAACTGGATTATTGCCTCCACCTTAAGAGGATCGACCATGATCCCTGTCATTGATACGATAAAACCTAACAAACGTCCTGATGTTACACAGAAGCTGCACTTGTTGGGATTCAAGCTAATCCTAAAGTAGCGACAGCATTCAAAGATTAGTATGAGGTGTGTAGGATGATCCTTTTGCTTGTGAGAGCGTGATGCTAAATCATCTAGATAGACCTTGAATATATGTTTGAGGTCATGAAACACAAAAGACATGGCCCGCTGGAATGTGGCTCCAACAGTTTTAAGGAAAAAAGGCATCTTACGATAGGCGAATGTACCCCATGGACAAATGAATGTCGTTTTGTGTTGGTCTTCAGGTTTGATTTGGATTTGATTATATCCTAAAAAACCATCCATGAACGAAAAGGCTTCACAACTGGCACATTCATTAATGATCTGGTTGATGAATGGTGTTGGAAAATTATCTTTTGGACATGCCTTATTCAAATCACAGAAACAGGTACATACACGAATCGTGCCTTGTTTTTTATTGACCGACACGGGGTTTGACACCCATTGAGTCAAATGAATAGGATAAATGAAACCTGCCTTGAGAAATTTATCAACCTCAAGCTTAATGGCTGCTACTTTCTTAGGATTGGCTGGATGAATTTTTTGTCGAACAGGCTTGGCATCAGGATACGTTGTGATTTCATGTTCAATTATTTTCGAATCAATACCTGGCATTTCCTCATAAGACCAGACAAAAACTTCACGAAATTCTTTGAAAAGATCCATGTAAATTTGAATCTCTTCGGGGGAACAATCCGCTTCGACGAAGACATTCTCCACAATGTCAAGGTTTCGGGAGATGTTGATAGGTATAGTTTCATCAATAGTCACCATATTGCCTTCAACATAAATTTCTTGTGTAGCTAAGAGATTAACAGGACATGGCTGATCTCCCGTCATGGTGATAGTGAATTCTCCTGCCTCGATTCGGCTTAACTCTGGGAGGAAATATGATCTATGATGAAGATATTCCCAAGGTTTGTCCAGACTAGTCATCGCTTCGATTACTGCTTCGTCAGAAGGAAAGACTAAGTCTAACGAATCGATGGTAGCAAGAGAACCCTGAGCCCAAATCGGCTCTAGAAGTGGATCCAACTCTTGTGCGGGAGTCAAATCAGGGTTAGCTGAAGCCTATTGGACTAAAGAGTATGCTACTTCAGCAGCCGACAAGGGCATGGACATGCCGGAGTGCCCTGTCTCATCCATCGTGGCTGATGGGCAAGGAAGAATCCACGGATCCTCAAAGTAAGTCATGCGGAACGACGAAACTTGAAAAATCTCAGCCTTGTGGTGGCTATATATAAACTTGACATTGTCATGAGGAGGTGGGTAATTGAAGGTACCCATCAAGGATGGGCACAAACCAACTTCTATGTTAACGACACCGGGTTGAGGATTATCAATCATGGGAACCATGGATGCCCCGAAAGCTGCGTCAGGTCTAGAGAAGGACAATTGATCAATGGTCACTATCTGACCATCGTGTGGAAACAACAAGACTCAAAAAACTGTAGCAACCACAGCTTGTATAGCGTAAGTCCAACTTCGACCTCTACATCGACTACCTCTACTTCGACGCACACGGTCTTCCCTCCTAACTGCACAGGGAAAGAAGGGATGATGCCATGTGGTCAGAAAGAACGACCGTCGAACGCAGTGAGGAGAGTAGGTGACGGAGACAAAGTTTGTTGGCCAATGGCCTTCCAACATGATAATGACATAACGCGTGTCAAGGCACCCTCATCGACCACCGTGCGAAAGATATTTCATGTAAAAGTTTTTGTGGGATGAGCCACTACTATCTGAAACGCTACGTGGTAAGGCAGACGAGGTTTTAAGTCAGTTGTATCTAGCATGATGGTACTTGGGTTACAAGTCTCATTAGAGCCTAAAGCAGTTAACAAGGCTTTCCTCTGAGCAGGGCAGCTTTGGATGACCTCCAAAGCAAACATCGCACAAGGGGTTTGTGATAAATCCTCCACCACAGAGTAATTCTGGGTGGCCCTTGTGTTTGGGTTGTGAGAAGCTTTCTTAAATGCACCCTTTGGAATGTGTGTCATTGTTTCTCCCAACGTCTTCTCAATCTGTAGAGGAAGAGATGGAATTTCAAATTCTTTACCCTTCTCATAGGCGCTTAGTTTACTATAGTCGTGCGCTCTAGTCGTTATGAGAGAATCACGCCTAACCATATATACATTCGCGGATGAGGGATTGTTTGGAGGAGAGCAGGTTTCTTGGCTGCCCCCTTTGGCACTTGTAGAGGCTTGAGTTAAATTTTTCCCATGTTAAAAGGGATTAGTCAACACTGGTTGTTGTTGTTGTGTGACAAAATTTTGGGCCTCTGCAAGTCGAGGACAAAGATGGGTCCGGTGGTCTTCCGCACACAAGTTGCATGGATACCTCACCTTCCATTTTTTCGTGGTGCCATCACCAGCATTATCAGTGGGTTTTTTCTCCCCCTTACCCTTCTTGCATTGTTTTTTCTTCCCTTCAGGCTGCTGGGTGGCGTTTGGGTTAGTCAACTGCACGGAGTGTACTTCCGATGTTTGGGTAGGAGGAGCAGCCAAAGCAGTAGTCTGGCTGGCTGCTGAGTGTTGGATAGATAACTGTTGCAATTGTTTTGTCAGTTGCTCAGCGGGCTTGATTTGTGCTGAACCAACGATACCGTCAGCATGTGGTCCAACTCTCTGTCTAGTTTTATCCAGTATCGATCATGGTGCATCCGGCAGGATGTTGTATAATAAACCAGACTGAGAATAAATGAGCTCAAACTGTTGAGCCCTCATGATGGCATCTTCTTCGGAGAAAACTCCAGAAGTTGTGACGTCTTTGGACAATTGTGGGACCAGAGACTTAAGGAACCACTCAAGCAGAAATGTTGGTGGGACTGGTACTTTGATTAGACTCTTCCAACGTCTCCCCTCTCGGATATGATCAGAGATATGGTTTGTTGTTGTCTGTTCAAAATTGGCAAGTAGCTCTATGCCAGCGTCATATATCATAGGTAACTAGAAATGGTTAAGGAAGGCCATTGCCAGTTCACCAAAATAAGAGTATCTTGAGCAATTGATCTCGACGTACCATTTTGCAGCACTCCCGATAAGAGTGCATTGAAACAATCACAACTGTACGGAGTCATATTTCAATGAGTTAGATGAACACTAAAGATGGAAGGTAGTCACGTGATCACCTGGATCTTCATTAGGCTTGGCCTCGAAATTTGGAATATCCGAAGGCAACTTGGTTGGCATAGGAGGCCAACGTGGATCGTGACAAATAGGATCATTTAACAACCTTTTCAAATCTGGCAAGTGTAACGTCGCCAGGAATGGTAGTTTGGGTTGCTGTTGATAGCCTGGGAAAAAGGGTCCTGGAGTTTGACTGGCACTAGGTTGTCAGGAAAAGTTTGGCTGCTGGCCCGAATTCTGGTAGAAACCATGGCCCTGGCCAGCGTAATGATTTTGCATCTGTGGAGACATCATTGGCTGATTTCCCATAAAGGACATAGGATGTTGGGAATTCATCGTGTTTGACGGACTTTGGGAAGGATTACCCCATGTCGGTCCTGATGGGAGAGGCATAGTAGTCTGTCCAGGGTTCCATTGACTGTGGAAAGAATTACCCCATAATGGCATTCTAGAGGAGGGGACGAATCCTTGTCCTGAGTTCCAAGGTTCTGCTATATGTGCCCCCAACTTAGGAATAGTACCCTGTGCCGGAGTAGACTATCCAAAAATGGGAGTGCCCCCAGAAGGGAAAGTGATGGATGCAAAAGTGTTGTTACCAAACATCCCATTCCAAACAAACGGTGATGAACCTACCGGCATAGTGTGCGCAGGTGTTCCTTGACTCCTGGCTCCAAATGAACTAGTGTGTGCAGGCTGCCCGGTCGATTGTTGATGTAGACCACCAAGCGAAGGGGACGAAGGAGAGATATGACCTCCAGCGTAAGGAAAAGCGTTAAAAGGGATAGGAATGCCCCCAAGTTGACCTTGCAGAGGAGCGTTAGAGCTCCCTGCCCCCAGACTCAAAGTCTGTAAAGTGGAGTAAGTGAGTGCAGGACTTGTACCAGAACTAGGCATACCGTATGAAAACAGAGGGCATGTCACACTAGGTGTGAAGGGAGTTGTGGTTGTCGCGATAGATGGGATCGGTCCACTGTGTGACGTAGTTTCGGCCGAGACCATGGTGGCTCGGACCAACGACGAAAAGTTAGGAGATGCTTCTCTTGTGGTAGAAACTGTGGTGGGAATGGAAGAATTCCCAGAGGAAGTAACAACGTTTGTTTCCATAGCTGTGTGAGGCACTAAAAAGCGCTCATAAAATTGGATTGGTACAATAACCGATGGCTAGGTATCAGTGGTTGGGGTTTCAAATGAGCCAATATTGGTGGTTGATTCCTTCGGGAGTTGTTTGGGCACAATGGTTTGTAACCCGATTGCTTCTAAAGACCCTTGTTGGTCTAGCTTTCGCCTCAATGGTGGCGGGGGTGGCTCTAGTATAACCGATGGAAGGCCCAGAAGCCTTCGTGACTGACGGAGCTCAGGATCCTCCACTGTGTGAGAAGATCCAAGACACGCTAAGTTATTCTACATGTTCAAATAGTAACACACACTAAAAAATAATCCCCTAAGATATAATACAAGAAGACTCTAAACTAGTTGGAAGAACAGTTACAACAACCAACATTAGAGCAACTTACCGGTGCAAGTGCAACTCGAACACAGAAGCACCCTTCGGGTATACTCTGCAAAGTGTGGCTCGATGTCTATCCTAGGTACCATGGTATACCCCCACAGTCACCTGTGTATGTCTCTAAAAAATATTGGCAACTAGTTTGCCAGCACGCGAACAGTCACCAAGCGGGTATAGTCGAAAGTCGGGTAGACCACAATGAGCAGGGTATCAAGCCCAAAACCTGTCAAGGGTATTGAGAGAAAATGGTCTGGAAGACAACTAAGGACCTCAAATAGATTCGAGACCCATGAAGCCCTGTGGCAAATGCAAACGACGGAATCCCAAAACAAGCCCTCGATATGTGTTCTCCACTATGCTTGGTCCAACTTTGGAGGGGTTATCTCCACTACCTTTCCACACGTGACCTCGTGTTTATCTCCTGTGTTAGAGGGGGGTTCCGGATAACTTCCACGAAACTGGACTTCTACACTCCCTATCACAGACTCTAATGTTTGTTTTTGAATGGCCTTGGAGAGTTTCCTCTCCAACCTAATCCAAGGCCCTAGTCCTGAACTAGTTTGTGAACCCTACAAACAAAAAGTCTAATAGATTTTAAATTAGCGTTTCTTTTATGGGTTTTCTTATGTCACGGGGTATGAAGGTGAAACTGATGGTGTGTAAAGACTTAAAGAAAAAATGAATGAAAAAAGATGGAAACAAAAGACTTTCACTAAATGCAAAAATCAACAACTTTTCACAAAGAAAGATTTATTTTTCTTTTCAATTTTCTAAGATTTCATGCAGCAAACATAAAGGAATTTTTCTCGAATATGAGATACTTATGCTCTAAATGCACTACAAAAAACTTATGAACTCAAAAAGACTTCTCCCTAGCTATTGATGCAGAAACACAATCTTCAAACAAAGAAGAAAATGAAAATATTTTTTTTTCTCTTTTTTATTTTATTTAAGTGCTAATCAAGCAACAAAGGGAAAATACCGACAAGCACAAAACCAAGAAAGAAAAATTCTGGCTTAAAGCACAGATCGCAAAGAATCAAAGTAGAGGCACACAATGGCAATCAAGAAAACACAGATTCCTACACTTGTCTAAAAACCATAAAACACAATTTTTCTTTTTATGTTTTCTGTCAACTATCAACTGAGAAAAAGCAGGCTAAGGGTAAGAGGACCTAACCTACTGACTGCTCAACCCTAGACTCAAACACTTGAGAGAAATACTTCTCTTCAAATGAGGGGATGACTGCCCCACCTTGATCAAAAAGTAGCCTTTCAAGCACGCTACTGTCACTAAAACAACACGCGTGCAAATGCGTGCTGAGCTGAAACAGGCAGCGTGTACACGCGGTCTGACCTTGTACAGGCCGTGTGTATGTATAAACTCTAAGACAAAAATAAACACAGGAAACCCAGACCAGGAAGAGGCCTCTGGTATTGATAACCAGGGTCTCTTGAAGACTTGGATTCTTCTTCTAATAGAAAAGAAAAATAATTGCAAGGAATAACAAAACACAAAAAGACAAACTGAGACAGGACTGTGAACCAACAAGACTCAGACAGGATCCAAAAAAACCCCTGAGAATATATAATTCTGACAGGGAAGAGGAGGACTGCCTCTCAAGTTCTCTAAACTCCTACACGCTACTGAAACCTCTACAACTAGCATTCACATGCGGGCTGTAAGAGGTTAGGGTGTGGGTACACGTGTGCTAGCCTTCTACAGGCTGCGTGTACCTCTGTGTGTCCCGACAATTGTCTTCAAGCAACAGTCAGGGAAAACTGGTATAAAAAACCAGGCTCCCTGCTAGCTCAGGATTTACAGAAAAAGACAGGCAAAGAAACAGAAAATCTAATCTCTTAAACTACCAAAAAACCTCAACTAAATCCGGAAACCCTAAAGAGTATCTTCCCTAGTACGGTCGCCAACTCTGTTGTTGGGAAAAATACCCTACAGACTAGCAAACTAGGGTCAGACTTGCATGCAGATTTTGACCGTAAAGAAATTACTTTTTAACCTACTACCCAAAACTTAAACCCCTCTTTCACAATACATGCATGGAAAGAAACTACTAACCTTGTTACTGAATTTTGGTGTAGATCCTTCATTGCACTTTTGACCGCTTGCTTGCGCTGATCCTTCCAAAGGTAACCTGCAATCAAGACAAACAACTATGCATTCATGCTACTCTTCTACTTGAGGGTTAGAAATTAAGCATAAATTAAACAAACCATAGATAACTCATGCATTGGGACGGGAAAAGTATTCTTTTATTATTTGAAAAATGAATCAACTTACAATCAAATTTGATATCGGCCACTGCTCCTTGATCCTGATCATGGGCTCCTCCTCTTCTGTCCTCCAACTGCTTTGCGTTAATTCTCCTTTGGCCTGTGTAAAGGCTAAAGGGTTGGGACAATGGATTCGGCAAATGGGCAGAGTTTCTTCGCTATAATTTTCCTCCTCCAAATGGTACCCCTACCCTTAGCACATTTCAAATGGGATTAAAAAATTTGATGGAAGAAATTATGCATGCTGGAGTGATAGAGTGAAAAATTACCTAACGGCTTTGGGAGTAGACATTTAGTACTCAGTCATAAATGACTATGTAGTCCCAAATAATGCTCCAACTGATCCAAATGAGAAGAAGTTTATGAGTTGTAATTCAAAATCCATATTCTAGTAGCATTGGCACCAACCATTGCTAGCAAAGTGATGAGCTGTAACACTGCTAAGGAAGTATGGGACAAACTCAAGAGAATCTATGAAGGTGATCCAAAAGTTAAGCAAGTCAAGCTTCAACGACATAGAGAAGAATTTGAAAATTTGAAGATGAATGAAAAGGAATATATTGCAACCTATTTTATTAGAGTTGATGAAGTTGTTAATTCTATCAGAGGATTAGGTGAAGAGCTCGATGAATCCTTGGTTGTACAAAAAGTGTTGAGATCACTTCTCTTGAAGTATGATGCTAAGGTCTCTACCATTGAAGAAATCAGAGACTTGACCAAAATGATAATGGGTGAATTACATGGGTCTCTTACAACATATGAAATGAGAACAGGTAAATAAAGTGACCAGTCAAACAATGAAGCAGCCTTTAAATCCATAAAGAAGACAAAAGACAAGGATAACGACCTTGATGAAGAAATAACAAATTTCGTAAGAAGGTTCCAGAAGGGAAGTGGAAGATACAAAGGTAAGTCTCCTCTCAAATGATTTAACTATGGTAGAATAGGACATATTGTTGAAAACTGCTACTATAAAAATAGAAGTCTCAACAATAAAAAGATATTCTACTCCAAGGATGATGACATATCCTCATATGAGAGTGATGAAGAATATAATGATGGAGGAGAAGTCCTCTTCATAACCCAAGAAACCCAGGATGATGATCACAAGAATTCTAAAGAAGAAGAAACCATTCGTGAAGAATATTCAGATGAAGAAACCAACCTTGATTCCTTTTGGGGTTACATAGACAATGCAGAGAGTGAACAAGAAGATGAGAATCTTAAAAATTTGAAGCATGTTGAAAATGAAAATAGCAAGCTTAGAAACACAAACATAATACTAAAAGGTGAATTGAGTAGTTTTGAAGAAGAGAATTACAAGCTTGAAAATACCAATAATATCTTGAAGAAACAATTAGAAGATTATGAGAAACTGAAAGTAGAATTGTATCACAAAAAAGGGGAGCTACTATTGACAACAAAAAAGTTGAAGAAGTTCGAAAAAATCACTGAAAAATTAGATGAGATCCTTAGCAGTCAAAGATCTCCAAACGACAAGATAGGACTAGGATACCATGACAGTTTGAAGACAACAAAACAAGAGAAGAATGTTGAAAATGATGAAACCAACACTCCAGAACAAGTTGAACAACAAGATAGAAGACTAGCATTTAGAAGTAATGAGACATCAAGAGGATGCTCTCCCATCAGGTATGAAAGAAATCATTATGAAGGAAACTACAGAAGCATAGATCGTGAACCCATATGTACCACACCATAAACAATATCACTTACGCCTAGGTATCAAAATTTCTTTCTTGGACATTGTTATACTTATGGAAATTTTGGACACAAGGCAATCAATTGTAGAATCAATGAAAGGAATAACTATGCAAGCTACACGAATGGCGAAAATAGTAGATATGGAAATTTTTGTAGACCTGTCAACATAAATTATAATCCATTTGACCCATTAATGTATCAAAATATTGTATGTTACAAGTGCAATAATCTTGGTCACAAAGCACGAGATTGTAGAGAGATGAAGGAAGATAATCATATGCAAAATGTCTGCATACCAACTACAACATGGAAAAGGAAAGAAATTCCACACAATGAAAATTGTCGAATAGCATTGGTCGCTAAAGAATGAAAATAAGAAGATGAATGGTTCATAGACAGTGGGTTCTCATCTCATATGACCAAAGATCAAAGAAAATTTGTCATCTTGAAGAAAAAGGGTGGAAATGTTGCATTTGGAGATGACTCCTCTACCAAAATACTTGGAAAAGGAACTGTAAATCTTGTAAGTGAAAATGTAAAAGCAGGAAAAGTCCTATTGGTTGAATATCTGAAGCAAAATCTCCTCAGTGTCAGAAAAATATGTGATCAATGATACACTCTTACATTTGACTCCCGAAAATGTAAAATCAGAGAAAATAACTCAAGAAGATTGGTTGCAACTGTAAAAAGAGGACCGAACAACATATACATCCTAGACATGAAGAAGAGAGAGAAGACAGAATCCACAAAAAAAGATTCCAAGGAAGAAAAAGTCCCAAAGACCAAAAATAAGGATGAAGTATTATTGAGTGCCACATGTTCAGGGGGAGCAACCCCAAAGAAGAAGGTTACCTTTTTCCATTAAACTCAAGGGGAGAAACCCTACCCTTTTACATTGATGTCAAAGGGGGAGAGAAATTGGGATCATGGTGATAGGGGGAGCATGATTGTTTCCATCAATGACAAAGGGGGAGATTGTTGGAAGATTGGTTGTTGTCATTGATGTCAACCCTAGTCATTGGTTTTGGACTGCAAGATTGATGAAGGTATTTAGACATGAAGGAAAATGCACATGTAGATACAACACCCATGGATGGATAGTATACATCATTTTTTTTCCAGTGATATGTGGCACGTCACGTGGATCCTCATGGTTGAGGAGAAATGAATTTTTGAAGATGACAAAGTGAATTGAAGAAGGAAGTACATGTAAGCCCTGAAGATAATTAAATAAAAGAATTACAAAATAAGAAAGTGTCAGGTCGACCTTAATTTTAAAAGGAAGTGACATAAATAGTATAAATAAATATCATTATACATTCATTTGATACACAAGTCAAATTTCAGAGGAAATCAGAAGTAAAGAAGGCCGGATTTCAAGGGAGGATGAAGTCTTTTGGTGATGTTTTCTAAGGTATGTTATTTTCAGGTCATCTTACCATTTTCTTTATAAATTTTTTTCTAGAAAAATTAAGATGGTGAAATTGCTATGGTATTGAGAAGACATATCAAGGTACCTTTGGTAAAATTTCTAGATCTTGATTTGTTATGATTACGAATATACACTTTGTGGAAGACAGGGTTTTTGACCAATCCTGAAGCTAGTCAATAAACAGGTGTTCCGAGTAAAACAATCATAACTTATTCATAGATAATCCAAATGAAGTGGGACCAATTTAATTGGAAATAGAACGGCTTGTAGGTTCTTGTGTGTGAGTTTCAAAATTGGATGTTAAATATTGAGTGCGGGGCATTATGTACAATTTAGCTCTCCTAAATAAACCATAATTGAATAACGTCTACCATTCTTTATATAAATTCTTTTTGGGGAGGATTCAAGGAGTGAAACTTGGAGACGTTTCAGAGAATACATTGAGTAATATTATCTACAGGATCAGAGTATTCCAAGTATTGAAGAATTTCATAAATTGAAGAAGCCTTAGGAAGCATTATTAGGTTCTATGTGATGGTTGGTTGATGGTCATGATTTAATGTAAAAAATTATTATCTCTCATATATTCTTGGGTGGAAGGAAGGGGAAAGGATGGAGAGTTCAACTCTCTCTTGATATTGGAGGATTGTATCTTCCTCTTGGAGGTTTATCCCTCCCTTTACA
>JZKD02S0158347.1:309228-324830 GCA_000966675.3 Picea glauca
CAATTTTGATACTCTAGAAAGAAGTTATGATTGTTTTACCTGGAACACCTTCTTGAGACTAGTCAATAGGACTAGTCAGATACCCTATCTTACACAAGGTGTATCTACAAATTTACAAGCTAAAATGTTTACCAAAGATACCATACTAATTTTTGGAAATTCCCTTCAGAGTTCAAGGTCTGAAATGTTACAGAAACGTTTTTATAGCGAAAATTCCGCAATGCCTCATTTCAGAATGATTCCAGAACCCTATCTTGTACATGATGTATCTATGAAAGTATAAGGCCTCAGGAGCTGAATTTTGAACCCAACGTACCTTGATCCATATACTAAATATCCTCCAAGAAGTTCCTTCTAAAACATTGTAGAAAAAAAGTTATAGTAAAAATTCCACGGTGTCTCAGATGTAGCAGCGAAACCCCAAGACCTTGAGCTCTGATACCATATGTTAAGAACCAAACATTAATATATCATAGAAAAACCTCAGGAAAAGTACTCAATGCCTTGAAAAAGAGATAATTTTATATAATGAGCCTCTTCGAAGGGGAAACCTCCTTTTACCCCACTTAAATGTTCAAGTACAAGATGATTCAAAATGAAAATGTCTCCTTGATATATATAGGAGACTAGGAGGTATAATTACAACTAATGGCCTGAAGATGACATAAATAAAATAACATTACTAATATAATATGCCCCAATTAATGGGTAATGAGCCAATATTAGGGATTAACAAAGATAATCAACATCACCCCTACGTGAAGTCCTCATCCTTCTGTACAGGATGATATCTTACTTTAACTCATCCAAGTACTCAAGAGAAAACTCATCAACTGAAGGTATTGAAACTTCCTCATCTTGATCCATGATCATGGGAGGCTCAAAAAGTTTCAAGTTCTCTACATTTACAACTAAGTAAATATGCATATAAGGTGGAATATCTAGATGAAAAACATTGGTACCACTTTTCTCCAAGATAGTGAAGGGTCCATAATGAATGGGCTTGAGTTTCTTGCCTTCACCCTTCAATATCTCATTGTTGATGTGAATCCATACCCAGTCTCCAACCTAGAATTGATGATCAACCATGTGCTTGTCATGTCGAGCTTTATAGTGTGCTTGAATTTTCTCCAACTATTCCCTGACTGCTTGGTGCACTTGCTCGATCCTTTGGATGAACTTGTTGCCTCTATCATCTTTTATTTCTTCATTTTCATCAGTATCTCTCCCATACATCAAGTCCAAAGGAAATTTAGGTAGAAACCCAAAACATGTCTCAAAAGGCAAACTCTGAGTGGAGGAATGTAAGGCTCGGTTGTAAGCATGTTGTACGTAGGGTATTTGTTCATCCCATAACTTGGGATGCTTGCTGCAGTGGCCTTGAAGAAAAAGTACCATTGTTTAGTTTACAACCTCTGCCTGTCCATCGGTCTATGGATGAAAAACAGTGCTCCTCTTCAATTTGGTGTCCATAATTCTCCACAAGATTTTACAAAAATCCCCAAGGAATTTAGTATCTCTATTCGAGATAATGGATGTGGGTAATCCAAAGTGAACCCAAACATACTGCAAGAAGATATTAGTAGCCTGCTCAGCAGTGATATTATTTTTACATGGCATCAAGATACACATCTTGTTGAACCTATCCACTACAACATAAAAATAGTCATGACCTCATTTTGACATTGGTAAACCCCCTACAAAATCGATGGAGATACTTTCCCATGAATGGGATGGAACAGTAAGTGGTGAGTATAGCCCTGGTTTTCTATTAGTGGGCTTACAAGTAGAACACAACATACACCCATTTACATATTTAGTTACAATTTCTTTCATTTGAGGCCAGTAAAAAAACCTTTGCAAATGAGCCATAGTTTTTCCTACCCCAAAATTCCTAGACACAAGAGAAGTGTGAGATTCACGTATTACATGGACTTGTTCACTTGTAGGAATACACAGCTTTCCAAGATGGTTGAGTAATTTTCCCTGTAGAAAATAGTTCTCTACTTGTGCACCATGGGTTAGCTTCTCATATACTTTTTTAAAATATTCATCAATGGAATATTGTTCCACATAGCTATCATGATACAAATAAGTATTCTTCAAAATAATAGAAGCAACAATAGGAGGTCTAGAAAGCATATCAACTACCTTGTTACTTGTACCCTTTTTGTACTTGATTACCAAATGAAATTGTTGTAGAAAACCCATCCATATGTAGTTTCGATATTGTTGAAGTTTGGTTTGTGATTAGAGATATTGTAAGGGTTGGTGATATGTATGTATGATTGTTTCCTTCCCTAACAAGTAGTGCTTCTATTTCTTTATGCTTTGAACTAATGCATACAACTCTTTATCATATGTAGGATAGTTAAAAACAACTTGGTTAAAAGTTTCAGAGTAGTAACATATAGGCTTACGATATTGCATCAATATTTCACCCATGGCGTATCCGCTGGAATCTTTCTCGATCTCAAAAGGCTGTTGAATATTTGGTAGTGCTAATACTGGTGCAGTATTGATATTCTCCTTCAAAGTGTCAAAAGATTTGTGTTGCTTTCCTTCCCACTGAAAAGTGTTCTTCACACTGGTTAAGGCATGCAAAGGATTTTCTATAAAGGAGGAGTTTGAAATGAACCTCCTCCAATACTGGACTGCACCTACGAGGCTCTAGATCTTGGTTACACTTTTTGGCTCGGGCCAATTTACAATTACATCAATTTTGGAAGGATCAATTTTGAATTGTCCTCCTCCTACAATATAACCTAAGTATACAAGTGCAGTCTTTCCAAATTCACATTTAGACAACTTTACATACAAGTTTTCCCTTTGCAAAGTATCCAATACTTTCTTTACATGCCTCACATGTTCATCCCAAGTCCCACTAAAAATAAGAATGTCTCCTAAATATACAATCAAAAAATCATCTGGGAAAGGCCTGAATACAACATTCATCACACACATGAAAGTTGTCTGAGCATTACAAATCCCAAATGACATAACTAACCACTCAAACAATCCATGTTTGGTTTTAAAGGAAATCTTCCATGCATCTTGTTCTGCAACTTTGATTTGATGGTATCTAATGTGCAAATCCAACTCAGTGAAATAAACAAGATTCTTTAACTGATCAAGTAAATCATATATACGAGGAAGAGGGTATTGATTTTTCATCGTTATTTTATTTAAGGCCCAATAATCGACACACATTCACCATGTGCCATCTTTATTTGGCACCATCATGATCGGAGAACCATAAGAAAATGAACTAGGTCTAATGACCCCTTGATCCAATAAGCCCTATATCTGCTTCTTGATCTCTATCATCTCCACAACTGAGATCCTATACATGCCCACATTAGGAAGAGGAGAATCCTATTGAACATGTATCTCATGTTGGATTTCCCTTTTAGGAGGTAATCCATATGGCTCCTAGAAAATATCATCATACTTAGAAACAATATCAATTAATTCTTTCTTATGAGAAGGATCACATCCTTAGAAAGTGTCGGATGTCCCGACATGTTTCTCTCTTATGACCATGAGTACATATCTCTTATTAGTTTTTATGAGTCTCTTCATTTGTCCTACACTAACAAGTGTTTTGTTTACCCTCATACTGTGATCTCCAACACTATATTCCACTCCCCCTTTAGTAAGGTGGTACTTGTTCTCATGACGAAAGAAGTCTTATTTTCTATCATAAAGATAAGGACTTCCAAACACTATGCCACATATATAAAGTGATACAAAATCCAAATCCACTTCATCAATCAACTTTGAAGCAATAGAAAATATGAACCTACATTTTTTGGTGACATTAAGTTTTTCTTTATCACATACCCAACCAAAAGGATAAGGCTTTGGATGTGGTTTAGCTTCAGGACCCATCTTTTTGACAAGTGCTTCATATATTAAGTTTACTTGGGAACCCGAATCAAATAATGTATCTATCTTAGTGTGTTTAGAAACAACTCTTATGTGAAATAATTCATTCCTCTTTCGTTCATCATCATGAGATTCATTATTGGAATTTGAACTAGCATGAAGGGAATCTTTACCTTGTACTACAACCACTGTGATAGTTCCTTCATCTCCTGAATCAGAACCAATATCTTGTTGCACTATAGCAATGGTTTTTGTCTTCCCCTTTCCACCGAACTATTTCGATCTCTTCTCTGGATGTAGTTTCCAACAGTTTTCATCATCGTGACCACTTTTGTTGCAATGAGTGCAAGATGACTTTCCTCCTTCTCTCATAAATGTGGCGGTCTTCTTTTCCTTCTTTTTAAAATTATTAAAAGGGAGATTGGAAGGTTTCTTTGTGGGATCTTCTTCAACATGCTTTCCCCTGTTCTCAAGGTGAGTGGCTTGCACATAAACTTCGTCAAGACTGGTGGGGTTAAACAAGAGAAAAGTATGATGAATATAACTTGGAAGTGTGCCAATATACTTCATTAAAGTTTCATAAGAATCCAAAGGAATGTTTAATGTAAGAGCTTTCTTCCTAAATTATTCTGTGAAACTTTGCACAGTTTGAACTTTACTTTGCCTTAAAGTTTTCCATTCCATCATTGCTTTATGTAAATAACCCAATGGATAAAATTACTTCCTTATCACTGATTTAAATTCTGACCATGAGGAAAGAAGATTACCACACTTACTTCTGTCCTGAAGTTTTCTCTCCCACCATACGAGAGTGGTGCCTTCCAACCGAAGGGAATCCAAATGCACTTTAACTTCCTCTTCATCAAGATGTTGAACATGAAAATATACTTCAACCTATCAGATCTAATTATCTATCTTTTCAGGATTAACATCTCCATTAAACATAGGTAAAGAAAATTTTACATCAATCTTTAATAATGGTTTCTTAAAAGTGGCTTTATGGATAGAATGATGAGAATGATGAGAATTCTCAGAGGAAGAAGAACTAGAACTTGATGGTGAAGATGAAGGCTCAGGAGGGTCTCCTCCATCCCCTTGGTTTACCAAAGCATCATCATCAGCATGTGACTCCTTTTTCTTCCCTTTATTCTTCATCCTCTTCTCGTAATATCCATACATTCATTCAACCATTTATGACATGCGATAAAAGACCATATAATTTTTTTTTCTCTTGTTCATAATGATTTTCTTCTTTTACCATTTTCTTCCTTTGAGATGCAAGGCCAACTTCGGGATTGAAAGTATTAATAAGAGTTCCTTCACCCTTCTTATGCTTGGCCCTAGTAAGAATTCACACTCAACAATTCAATTCAAAGACAACTGCTCTGATACCAACATGAAACAAGATCTTTTCATCGAGTGACTTATAAAGAACTGTATTAAATGAGCATAAATTAAAGTGCACCATTAAAGAAGGAAAAAATCAATGATGAAGAGACATAAGCATAAAATATGAACACAAAAACTTGATAAAGGAGTTCCTCCCTGGTGGACTACGTCTCTGGGTCCTTCTCTCAAATGGGTAGGCTTTTTCATTAACTCAACAAAAGAATTTGGAAAAATACATAAGTATACCTCATTTTGAAACCAAGCTGCAAAAGTATTGCTCATATAAGAAAACAAACAATGCCACTAAATTTGTGGCATCGAATTACCCAAAAATGACTATCTCCACACCTCGATTTGACTCTGGCAGTCCCAGGCCCAAGAAGAATTATGTCTCAATTTCCATGCCCTGCAACCTGAAATAAATGTTGACATACTCCACCTCAAAATAAGTGCCCGACCTACCCATGCGTGCCTCCCCTTGAGCGTTGGGTGGATGCACATTTTAATTAATTAGTGGGGCATTGTTTACAAGGTTGGGATGTTGTTGGCCCGTTGGTTATGGCACATATATTAAGGCATTAATAAGGGGGGAGGTCCCAGGGTCAAGCCTGTGGGCCTCCCCTTTTGGCTTGACTATTGTAACTTATATATATTTGAATATGGGTTTCTTCACTATTTTGGCAATGGTTCTATCCGTTGGTTGGTTGCCGGAATTGGCAGGCTCTCGCCAAATTTGGCAGACCCACCAAATCTCATTTTTTTTCAAAATTTTGATCACATGTTGTCATTGGGCATTTGCCCACTGCCACATGGAATCCACCTATTATACCACGTCAACCACTTCATCATCATTCTTCCACGTCAGTGCCATTTCATTGTATGAATGTCACATCAACGTTCAACTCAGCCTGCCACATCACCTTGCCACATCATTGTACAGACTACCATGCAGCGAAATATTATAGGTCCATGAAATGGCCCAAAAATTCCAAATATGGGTGATATGTGGAAGCCTCTAGTGTTGCCATGTCACAATTCTGACATGCTGACATCAATGTGACACATGTCACCTCCTGCACATGCCACATATGTTGTATGGATGTTGACATCATTTGTACTGGTGTTGACATCAGTAGTACGGATGTTGAATCATCCCCCTATTGACTGGGCTAGGTTGACCAAACTTTTACCATGAATATCTTTCGATCTGTAACTCCGTTTGTCAAGTTGTTTGCATCGTTGGAAATCTTGTAACCTGCTCTTCGTGATGATGTCATTTTCATTGAGTTTTGATAACTTTGAATTTTTTCCCTTTCTCTATCTACTGAGGCCATTCTGACCATCCTAAGTTGCTTCTGCGAGTTATGAGTTGTTCTTAGTCTTTTCTGGATCCTTTTGGGTCAATGTCTAGGGGGGGCGTGAATCGTGTATTATGCAGTTTCTTTTAGCATCTTTCGTTAGTTTTTCTTTGGTTGGAAGAAAATAAAAAAACATAGTTTTTTAGGTCTCTTTCTTTCTTTGTGTTTTCTTTGCATTGTTATTTTAAAAAGAAAAAAAGAATTAGCATAGGGTTGTGTTTTCTTCTCATCTTGAAAGCATTTCAAAATAAAAATAAGAAAGAAAATTCTTTCATTTTCTCTTTTGTTTCACTCGAAAGTTACATTGTGCATTTTGCATTGCAAGGAGAAAAGATTGCATTTTTATGTTTGAAGGATTGTTGATGTTTTTTGCTTGAAAATCTTTTTCATTTGTAGAATTAGTGTAAAGTATTCCTTGCCAGTTTTTGTAGATTCTAACCTTGTAAAATATCTATTGCAAACATATATTCAAAAAAAGAACAAAAAAGATACAATGGAAAATACAAACATTACACAGAGATTTTTCCCCTAGAAACCCAAACTGGGAAAACCAACATATTCTATATTCATTCATATGTTACATTGTTTACAATACAATATGAATATAGGAGCCAACGACATCCAAAACCCTAACCCAATGACCTGTATTAGTCCAAAACCCTAGTTCATTAATCGGAAATAGAAAACCATCAGCAAAAAAACATGTGTCGAAAAACCACCTAAATACGTGACATGTTTACCGAGGCCGGTGACACATTTCCCAAGGCAAAAAAAAATATTTTAGGGAGGCATTGCCCCTACACCCCCATTTGCGCCTGGTGCAAACACTCAGACACTACTACTCATGAAAAGAATATAACACATACCCAATAGTTTTCTAATTAGTTTTTTTTTCACAAGAGTCTCAAAAAACATAAGTTGCACTTCCATTCCTTGAGTAATAAAAGCCCCTAAAATGAATGCGCTAATCTAAAATATATTAGTGACATTTTTTCTAGGGTTCACCAATAGCTTAGGATATGAACTTGGATTAGGTGTGGAGAGGTAAACTCTCCAAGGACAACCAAGACTTAACTTAGGTGTTTGTGATAGGGTGTGAAAAATCCACTTTGTAATTACTCAACCCGGGAAGCTCCTTTCACATAGGAGTCAAACATGAGGTCGTGTGGAGAACGGTGATAGAGATATCCACTCCTAATCCTGAAAAAGTGTTTGGGAGAGTGTGTATTGGGGGTGAATCCTATAGAGTTACTAGCCCGACTTGTGTCAGACCTCTCAAACACTTGGATCTATCCAAGGTACTCTAAGAGTGATTCCGACCCTATTGAATTTCAGGCCTCAGGAGGATATTTGAGCTTAGTTACCCTACCCATACACTCGCTTGACTATTGATCATACCCCCCTTGGTTGTTGATTACAAGTTGGTGACCTAGTTTCCATTATATAGGTTGACACATAGGTGACTATGAGGGGTGTATCGTGGTACTTGAGGCAGACTTTGTATTCTTTGGGTGACACTTGAAGGAAATCGCAGTCGTAGGTCTGGGTAAGTGCTTCTCCTATCCATTCATTTTCCTTTATGAATACTTTGGATGATCAGGACTTCATCTCTCTAGGTTGGAAGCATTCAAAAGGGTGTTTTGTTTTTGTTTGTATCTTTTTAGGATTTTCTTCTTAGTGGTGTGCTTTGTGCTCCCTAGTTTTCCATAGTGAGTTAGTCAATCATTTATTTGGTTCTCTGACCTAAGGCGGTATACCGCCCACTCCACTGGTCATGAGGACCTTTTGGTCTTTCTCTTAGAAACATGGATCTGCCTATTTATAGGTGTTTTTTATACCACTGGTTTTCTAGAGTCAGTGTGTGATACTTTTACGGACTCGAACGATCCTGCAAGGGAAGAACCTATGTATAATATCTTCATGGAAAAAGTTACTGACGATACCAAACAAGGAACCCCTTCGCAAGGGGATTCTTGTGATTTTCCTTTCTTTGGAAATGTTGGCATCCCTTTGATGGCCACATTGTACATTCTTGTGTTGAATGTGGAATTTCCATTTTGGTTGGGTACCATTCCAAATATCCCTAATGCTCTTAACACTTCTCAGTTAAGAACCTTATGTCATGGGAATCATGTTGATTTTCCTTCATCAACAAATTCTTCTTCTCCTCCTTCTACCTTCTCTGGTGAAAGTCTAGCTACTAGTAACTGGAAGTATAAACGAAATAGAAAGATAAATAATAATAAGAATAAATTACCAACCTTTGTGAGTCATGTTGGAGATAAGTTGTCAACCTCTACAAGTCATGTTGAAGACCAACACCTAGCCTCTGCAAATCATGTTAGGGGTAAGCACCCAAC
The DNA here is from genome assembly GCA_000966675.3 of Picea glauca. Taxonomy (NCBI): domain Eukaryota; kingdom Viridiplantae; phylum Streptophyta; class Pinopsida; order Pinales; family Pinaceae; genus Picea; species Picea glauca. The sequence goes on from JZKD02S0158347.1 coordinate 318,224, forward strand.
CTCTGCAAGTCATGCTGGGGGAAACGTTCTAGTGACTTCTAGTCATACTAGAGATAGGTCTGTAGCCTCTGCAAGTCATGTTATCGACCCATCACCAAACTCTACAAGTCATGTTGGAGATGTGCAATTAGTCGCTGCAAGTCATGATGGCGGGACGAGTCTCGTCAATGCGAGTCATACAAGTGATATGACAACAACCTCTATGATTCGTGTTGAGGACAAGAAACCAACCATTGCTAGTCATGTTGGGGGAATTTATTCTGTTAAGAAACCTAGATGGATATGATGTAAGCCTAATTTCCCTTGTAATATTTACAAGGAAGATCACCTTACTCATTTATTCCCTGGCCTTCTAGAGGAACGAAGATTGTGGTCCCTATCTGCAAGATCTTCTGATTTTGAGTCTTCTAAGGTTTCCTCAGAGTCTATTCAACCTTTGGTTGATGAAGTGGTCATGCCAATGCAATCTTCAGCCGATCCCACTCTTCTTTTGGGGGGTGATGCGCCTTCAGACCATATTATTTCACAACCTATTCAACTAGTGGTTGAGGAAGTGGTCACGTCGATGCAATATTCGACTGATCCCACTCTTCTCTTGGAGAGTGTTGAGTATACCAAAGTGTTCATGTCAATGCAATCTTCAGATGATCCCACTATGCTCTTGGAGAGTGTCAAGTCTACCAAAGTGGTCATGCCGATGCAATCTTCGGCTGATCCCACTCTTCTTGGATGGTTTTGAGTCTAGCAAAGTGGTCACACCAATGCAATATTTGGTTGAACCCACTCTTTTGATGGGGAGTGATGTGTCTACCGACTATGTTTTTAGCATTTCCAGTTCAATATTTTCAGAACAAGGGGGATTTCTGTTCACTTCGAGAACACACCCTCCAAGTCATAGGATGGTTTCCTTTGATTGGAATGACCTTGTTGAGCCTCGCCTTCTTTCTTCTGCACCCTTTCAAATAAGGGTTGAATTTAATTCAAAAAAAAATGTATTGTAGATGAATGAGCCTCTACAAGTATTTTATCCTCCCTAGCTTGGAAAGCTTTCGGTTCTCCCAAGATTGTGTCTTCATTGCATGAGCTATTGTATTTTGATAGATGTCCTAGTGAATATTTTTGGATTATTCCTCAATTTACTATCTCGTTAGGTGGGAATACTATCCTTTTCGATGTTATAGTGGTGCAAGTCTCATTAGATTTCAATATGCTTCTCGGGCGTGGTTATGTATATTCTATGAATGTTGTGGTGTCTACACTCTTTCGGGTGATGTATTTATCTCAAAATGGAATCATTGTCACTATTGACCAGTTAGCATCTGATAATCACCATCCTAATTTGGTGTTAGTTTAGGATACCCCTTTATATGGTCCTAGTATTTGTGTAGACTCTACCCCACCATAGGTTAATTATGTGGCGTCTTATCCTCGGTGTTCAATTACTCATGAGAAGGAACTTGTTCAATCATGTTTTCCTTCTTGAGACATGGTCTTGGAAATTGATCAGTTTTTTTATCCAATTGGGGCATGGGAGCCCTTGATTCCTCCTCTTGGTCTGAGTGGTATTGAATCTCCTTTTGATTCTTATATTTTTGTTTGTATATCCTCAAGCCCTTGTGCTTGTTATTCTCCATTGATAGACTCTTCTAGTCCTAGCCAAAACCTCCATCATCATATGGAATATGGTTATTTTACTTCTCCCTTTGGGATTGTCAACCCTCCTCGTTTGTGTGATTTATCGGATTTTGAATTGCCTTCAGATGCGACTATCCTTGAAGCCATGACTATTGTTTCTATACCATGGGAATACTTACATTGTGGTTTTTGTTTTATTCTCTTTTGGGACATTTTCCAGGTTGACTATCGAAGAGACTCTTGGTCAGAGCCTAGTAGAGGGCTCTACCTGAACCAGTACTATGCATGAGCCGTAAGGCTGTGTGATGTTTTGTACCATATTATAGAGTCAAAGTTTTTAATTTTCAATTTTTGTATTCATTAGCTCCTATTATTTTATGAAGTTTCTATCTATATTGGATCTATTAAATTCTAGATGAGTGTTATTGGCCTTATATGCAAGATCTTGGAGAAATTGTTCTTTGAATTTTGTTGATCCTATTGATCCTTTCTGATAGGTATTGAACTCCAAACTGGCATATTGGTTAGGTTCTCACCACCTTGCATTTTTCATATTTTTTACTTTTTATCTTTGTCATAGGATCAATCCCACCAAAGTGCAACACATAACCTTCTTCCCTGCTTTAGAAGTGTCGTAATTAGGTGGTAAATCCTTCCTCTACATGGATTCCCTAGGTAGATCCTTTGCCACATTTTGGAATCCATGTTGTGAGTTTTCTCCATAGGATTGGGAGTCCTTTTTAGTCCCTCCATGATTGTATATTGAAGCCTCATTCTTCTTCATATTTTCTAGGTCATACCCGAGGGACTCCCTATGAGCATGATTTATTGTCTTTCAGGCTCGCTTAAACTTTGAACGCAACATCTAACAAGAGATTATTTTTTATTTTCGGCCTCTTTTAGATTACTTAACAAAATAATCCCCCATGGAGTCTTCTTTAATCCATTTTTAGACTGTCTAAATTGAAAATATTGACGAGCGATCTTGTTTCCCTTCATGCTCGTCAAAAAAAAAATTGAAGGCACATCTGTCTAGTGGTAGTTTACCCCTTTTTGGGTCAATACAATTAATTCAAAAATAAAGGTATTCCCTAGGAGCTTCGGTTCGCTAGGAGAGCATTCTTAGGCATAAGTTTAACCCTTTTTCGAGCCCGAGGGACTAAATTTTTGAAAAATGGCCATTCTTCTTGGCTTTGGTTTATCTCTTTCTTGAGCCTTGGAGATTACTTATGAAAAAGGAACCCCTTCGAAGTCCATAGTTAAGCTCTTTTTAGACTCCCTAAATATGAAAAGATCTTCGAGTGACCTTGTTCCTTTCACACTTGTTAATTGGTCCAGAAATAACATCTATTTGGCATAAGTTTAACCCTTTTCTGACCAATAGATTATCCAGGAAAAAGGTATGCCTTTTGAGACATGTCTCATCGGGAGAGTTCTCCTAAGTTATGTTTTATACTATTTTGGGCAAAGGAGACTAAACTTAGAAAAAGGTTGTCAGTCCATAGTTAATCTCTTTTGAGACTCCTTAAAATTGAAAAGATGTTTGAGTTATCTTGTCTCTGTCACACTCATTAAAATGGTTTTGAAGAGACATCCTTTTTCTACAAGTTTAACCCTTTTTCGAACCGACTGAACTAGTTACGAAAAATGAACTCTTTGGAGTCTTCTTTTAGTGTTTTTCAGACTCTCTAAACGTGAAAAACCACCGAGCTCACCTTCTCCAGGCTTGTAAAATTTCACATGGAAGGAGTCTTGTTGTGTCATACTTCATCGCATCGCATGTATCATCCTTCCATCTTTGGCCTAGTGCCAGATTCATGTTGCTATTAACTGAACCATCAAAGCATTCCTTAAATGCCAACCTTGTATCACTTTGTACCTTGTGATCTAACACCTTGACCCATGGAGGAATTTTCTCGAGTGTCCTTATCATGCAAATTTCTCCTTTCCCCGAGTATCAGTATGTTCCATGCGCTTGCAACTAGTTTTCTCACATGCGACACTCATTACTTCTTTGTAACATAGAATTCTTTTATTCTTTTTCAAGCTCGTTAAAAATTTGAAAAAGACAAAAAAATAAAATATTCCAAAAAGAGGGGACGGGATATACATTCTCTTTTTTTGGAAGCAAGATAGTCACCCTTGGACAAAGAAAATCCTTTCATTTGTTCTCCAAGCATTGGGATATAGTATGACCTTAGGAAGTTGTTCTAGTTACATAGAGCTATGTACTCCTCTGTTTGGTTACTCTTCCAAACATATGGAGAGTTTGTGGTGCCTCCTGTATCACAGGCTTATGTCAATATTCAACTGCTTGAGTCTCATCATTTTTTTGTGATTTTGTCCAAAGGAATTTTTATCCAACCTGAGTCGGCCATTCTGCAGTTTATATCTTGACCTTCATGAGTCGGTCATCCTGAGAGTCCAGTAAAGTTCTATTCAAAATCAATGAAGTTTTGTGCCTGATAATCGAGATCCTCTAGTGTTTCCCCGATGGCATGTTGGAGACCTCAAGGTAGTGAGTCTTACACTCCAATTGTACTCCTACCTGATCTTTGAATATCTTGAAGTTGTTGCTTGAGCTATGAATTCCTCATCTCCAACCATAGGCATCAATGCTTCTTGAAGATGCATATTATATTGTACTAGTATATCTTCAAATTATTTTGATATGTAGATCTGTTGTGTATTTCTTAGGACTACACTTTATATAGACATTTATATGACATGGATCTATAGTGTACTTGATTGGAAGCCATGTTTAGCTCATCCTGAACATGGGTATGCCCGCCTCTACGAGATTATCATTTTTTTACAGATGACACGCTCCTGACCACTCGTCTCAGGCTCACTCGACTTCGTCCCTTCCCACTGGTAAAGATATTTTAATGTATTTCGGCCATCAATTTCTTTTTTGACCTCACAAATTAGGGGGCATCTGTTATAGTCCAAAAATGCCTTACCTATGCATACATGACATTGGCCTTTCCACTTACATATTTTTCAAAAATATTTCTAAGGCTTCTTCTTAAAAAACCATTTTTTGGAAAGTGTACGCTCCATGTTGAACTGATATCCCGCATACACACACATGCTACATACTAGTTAGCCTACATACATGTGTGAGTTGCATGCTATTTAGCCTACGTTTACCTCCAAAAGTTGGCAAAAATATAAAATTTCAAGGAATTCGACGGAGTTTACGGGATATAGAGGGTTTCCCAAGCATTTTACCCATTGTATCCGGTCCCCAAAATGAATAACAATATTTTTCTCATATAAAAAGAGTTCTCGGGGTCTCATTTAAAGAACAAACAAGAGAATAAAAAACTTTGCCAAAATCCCTTCCCCTTCTTAGCCCAAGTTTTGCATCCTATTATGAGTTTTTCCCTCAAACTTCCCCTCCAGCCCTTTCTCCTTATACAACCGTTTCTCCTTTCTCAAGTGATAATTTGGTTGTGATAATCTTGCATGGGATCGATGCACTTGGAGCCATGATAGAGGATCCTAGACCTGGTTCGTTGAGCAATTGTCGATGAAGGGTGTAATCCTTTTGATCTTAATATCGAATAAAAGAGTTCATTCTTGTCCCAAAACATTATGTATATATGATTTTATTGATTTATGCATTTATGTCAATATATGAACATTCAAAGTGATAAGTAGAGATTGTATGTGTTGTAGCATTGTTTTCCTAAGTTTTTGCAGGTCAGCTTTGGGAGGAGACTTGCAATCTAGGAAGTTGCAAAGGTGAAAGAGGTCTACACCAGCTGCAAGGACTAGAGGTGCACCCATTGACCTTATTTCCACTCTCTTTTCATTTAGTTTAGATATGTTTGGGGTAGTTTAAGGGTAGAATGGTCTTTTAAGGGAAGTCAACGCTCTGCATGTACCTAGACCCAGTATAGGGGGATTTTCCCCATAGAAATAATCAATGTTTCTAATCAATCACTAGAAAAGATAAGGAAAATGTTAATCCCTCCACATCATACTTCCTAAAGAGAGCATTAAACAACACATTTTCCTTTCCCTTCTTGTAGATAATCTCATAGTCATAGAAAAACATTTTGGTGACCCACTTTTCTTTTTGTGGGGAGGAATACTCTATTATAGGAAATATTTCAAGATATAATGGCCTATTTTAATCTATAAATTATGTCACAGGAATTAAAGACACCATATGTCAACTACATGAAGAATAACGAACATTTCCTTCACGTAGATTGAATTACCCAAATTTCTATCACATAATTTCTTACTATTGAAGGAAAGAGAGAATCCCTCTTGCATTAACATAGTACTAATTCCTTTTCTCTAGGAATCACATTCCAAAAAAAAATATTTATTGAATTGAGGAAGGAAGAGGGCTAGTGTGGAAAATAGATCATCTTTTAAATCCCCAAAACAAACTCTATTCATCTTCCTCATTCCAATTGAAGGAAATAACAAGTTTACCATAGTTTTGGAAAACCTTTTGGTAGTAACCTATGAGGCCAAGAAAACCATGATAAATTTTAAGGAGCTTAGGACAAGGCTATACTTTCATTGGCTCAATTTTATTACGATCCACACATACACCTTCTTCACTAACAATGTGTCCCAGATATTTAACTTCTGAAGCACCAAAAGCACATTTAGAACACTTGAGTAACAACTGGTGATGATAGAGGAGTTGTAAGACCTGATCTAGATGTTCTACCCAAGTTTTTTTGTAGACTAAGGTTTCATCAAAGAAGAATAGTACACAACAACGTACACGGGGCTTAAATATGTGGTTCATGAGGATATGAAAGGTTGAATATGCATTGCAAAGACGAAAGGGTATCATCAAATGCTCATAATGACCATCATGAGTGAAAAAATCAATTTTAGGAATATCAACTTCATTCATGTGAATTTGGTGATAAACAAAGAGGACATCAAGTTTGGTGAAGAACTATGCCCCATGTAGCTCATCTAAGAGATAATCAAT
>JZKD02S0158371.1:0-12314 GCA_000966675.3 Picea glauca
AGAAAATAAAAGGGAAAGTTCAAAGGTTTATTGAACAGAAAATGAGCCAGCAATCTAAAGTGACAAGCTTTGAAGGTGGAGTATCTACCTTCACATGTAATTAACCTTGTGATAAAAATGAGGGGATTGACCAATTATGGATTTATATACTCCTTAGCATACCCTTTATCTCTTTAAATGATCTTGAATTCAGGCTTAAACACCCTGTTGTAACTTGAGCATGACAATTGATGAATCTTGAACCACCTATCTCCCATTCTTGGAAGTTTTGTTGCAGCAACAATTGACTCTTTTGTGACTGCAAAGTTGAGAGACCCTACATGTATTATATTTCCATCAAAACCAACTGCAAATTGCATAGAAAGACCGTCATCATGGCCTTGTAAGATCGACAAAAATGGCCCCCAGCCAGCACGCAAGAACACTTCCTTGCACTGTGTGAATTCTGAAATGGCAAACAAGTTTGCATAGGAGGAGGGTTTGTATCGATTGGGCATTGTGACATATTTTGAATTTACCAAGAAAGGGAGAAATTGAGCCACACACAGACAAAAATGGTGAATTTTACCAAGCAAGGGTGCGAACAGGCCAAGAAATGTCATAGCTTTAACATAGTTTGAGTGTGTTTAGAACAAAGGGAAAATTTGGCATAGGATGGGCATGATTCCTTAACACAGGGAGGAGAAAATGGCAAGGGAAAATGAAACAATAGAGTGCCCAACCCGATTTTGGATGATCTTATGGTGGAGTACATTGCCCACATGTGTGCGCGAGCTACCATGTGTGGGCGATTCGAATTTGATGACAAGATTTGGAGCAATGGAGTGGTGCATACTTATATCAATGTCCAATTCTTTTGACTTGGACATTTGATCATAACCACATGAGGGATCTTTTAATCAATGCCTGAAACCAATATAATTGAATGGAATTGAATTCTAGTTACCTAGAATCTAGGATAGTTACTAGTATGCAATTCAATTGCACTTCAAATGGCACTTTAAACGACATCTCATCCGACACCTCATACGGTACTTCATCTGGTACCCCTGTATTAAGTGCAATTTTTCCTCTTATAATGGATAGCCTACAATTTTGAAGTGTTTTTGACAACCATAGTGGTTAATTATTAGAGGCAAAGTGCTCCATGCTTACTCATTCTTCTTGTATATGACATATAGTGTTAAAACCTATAATGATCGGGTTATAGAAAATGTCAAAACCTATAATGAATGGGTTGTAATGAATGATAAACTGATAAAGAGTGGTATGTTAATCATGAGTTTAGTAATGTATAGCACACAGGAGTGAAGCATTTAAAAATAACATGACTATCAATGTAATAACCTGCATTATAGTAATAATACAAAAATTCTTGCAAAGACTCATTTCTCGAGGCAATAATCATTTGTCATCTCATGAACCCCTCCCCCACACTTAAGTATTGTGACATCTCACAATAAAAAGTATAGGAAACTAGTCAGTATCCCCCAATAGCCCAAGATTTACAGTATGTCAAGTGTAAATATAAAATTTCACAGATTGGTTCGACGAGACAGTTAGGAGATGGCCCCACCTATAGGATAATAGATCCTATATATAGATAAGAAGAGGTAGGAAAGAGAATTTCAAGATAGTCTTAGAGTCATTTCCCAATGGCAAGTTGATGAGATTCATTAACCTTATCTTAACCACACATTGATCTATGTGGATATTGGTGTCCAACCACCTTTTTTGACTGGCTCAAAACAATTTTCTGGCAATTTTGGCAATTTACTATTTTTAGCAGGTTTTAACTTCTGGGGCCATTTTGAGGGCCCAAATGAAGGTATTTCAAGATATAGGTTCTCAATGATATAATAATGCATGAATGAGCCCCAAAAATGAATCTCCTCGACGATACCTTTCCAACGAGCTATCATACGCCTAAAACAGAGATCGTATGCAAAAGTTACGACCCTGGGAAGTTGATGTACTAACTTACCCAAACNTAGGAATTTTGGCATTCCTATTTATTGTAAAAAGGCCTTTAGAGCCTCATTGTAATCATCTTCTTGCGAATGCGCGCTGTTGTCAAATCTCTTCTCAGAAATAAGCCGCCACCATTCTAGTGAGTCTTTCACTCTATAATTTTACAGTCTCTGTACATTTCTTTGATTAATATAAATCATGTATTACTATATATATGTGTTTATGGTTTCATCGCTGATACATTTCTATTAGATTATTGAATATTTTCATTATCTCTGTGCATTTCTTTATTATATCTCCGCTCTCATTTTGTGCTGAAAATAATCTGGATCAGTGGTATCAAAGCAGGCTGCTCTTGATCATTTTTTCAGTGCATGTCCCCGACGAGGTTCGAGTATAGAAAGCTCAGTATCGAGCTTATATCTCTTGAATAAAATCTCTCTTGCACACACAAGAAACCCTCAATGGCGGAAAAAAATAAAATCGACGGAGCAGACAATCCTATCAATCTGTTGCTTGAGGAAGCTCTCATGCGACAGAGGGATGAAATGATGGAGAATTTTTCCCACATCCTTAAAAACCTGTCAATAGCATCAGGCGCATCTTCATCAGGAAACCACTTTAGAGGCACCTCACCTTTCAAGGTACAATTTAATTTTGATATTCCTGTATTTGAAGGACAAATAGATGCAGAAGCCCTAGAAAAATGGTTAACTCTGCAAGAAGGTTATTTCTCTGTTCACAATTTTTACGAAAAAGAAAAGATCACCTTCACACTCCTTAAAGCTCTCCCTCATGTCAAACATTGGTGGGAAACTTACTGGGAGAAAAGTTCCACATAGGAGTTTGGAATATATGGGGCCGATCCCACTTGGGATTTTTTTGTGGATGTGGTAAAGGAACAGTATTACCCTGTTGGCAACTATGAGGACCAGTACATGAGATGGACCACACTATGGAAAGAGAGGGGCCAAGCAGTTCCGGACTTTACCAATACCTTCCATACCTTGCACACCAAGCTGGGTATCAAAGACTCCGAGCGACATTTGGTTCTGAAATACCATGGGGCTCTACATAGATACATCCATATTGAAATGGATTTTCTGGACATCTCATCGCTCGGTGCTTCTTATCGATATGCTATTAAAATTGAGAAGAAATTTAAGCACTAGAAAAAACGGGAGTTTGGGTCTACAAATACACAACAACCAAAGCATGACAAAGACGGCCCTAACAAAAAATTTCCCAAAAACCATTCCAAGACACAGGAAAAGAAGGGTCACGGGAAGACAAAGAAGGACACCAGAAAATGGTGTGATTTCCACAAAATAACCTGGCACAACACCGATGAATGTCTCTCAAAATAGTCATTGGTGGCCGAGATCAAACACAAGGAGCCAAACCCTAATTCAGAATCTGATTCTAAAAATACTAGTAAAGGATAGATCATTGATGTAGACCCCACTGTTATTGTCGTGACCGCAACAATTCAACCAAAACAACCAACAGATCCTGAAGAGGTGGAGCACCTTTTTCATTCACATATGTGGGTGAAGGGGATCCGATTGCATTTTATTGTTGATAGTGGAAGCCAGGAAAACCTCATCTCAGCAGAGGTTGTCAAACAGTTGGGATTGTCGACAACACCACACCCGCAACCATACAACATGAGGTGGCTTCGACAAGGACGAGATCTATGTGCCAACCAACAATGTTGATTGTCATACGACATCCAACCCTTCAAGGATGAGGTATTATTAATGTTTCCCCAGTATATGTTTGTGATGTTCTCTTGGGCCAACCATATATGTGGAGATGCCATGATGTTTAGGAGTCTTGACCCTGTAGTTTCATTGTTACTTTGGGGGGTCATCTCTACAGAATACCAGAGGTATTTCCAACTATTGTTCCACCTAAAAAGTGTAACAAGGTAGTATCTCATACTGCAAAATTTAGCTTCTTCACAATCTGTTCAAGAGGGGAATAGAAGGACACTGCAACCACTACAACCTCTTCCCCGACACCTTCTATCCAACAGAAGTAGGTCGACAAGGTTGCATCAAACCACAAATATTCCTTATGCACACCTTTCTGTCATGTAGCTCTAATTGTTGAACAACCTCAGCTTCAAAAGGTTCATGACAGACTTCCACAAACTAAGCAGTGCGACATCTCCAACAATACAAGAAGCTCAGCCAGATGCAGATCCNTAGGAATTTTGGCATTCCTATTTATTGTAAAAAGGCCTTTAGAGCCTCATTGTAATCATCTTCTTGCGAATGCGCGCTGTTGTCAAATCTCTTCTCAGAAATAAGCCGCCACCATTCTAGTGAGTCTTTCACTCTATAATTTTACAGTCTCTGTACATTTCTTTGATTAATATAAATCATGTATTACTATATATATGTGTTTATGGTTTCATCGCTGATACATTTCTATTAGATTATTGAATATTTTCATTATCTCTGTGCATTTCTTTATTATATCTCCGCTCTCATTTTGTGCTGAAAATAATCTGGATCAGTGGTATCAAAGCAGGCTGCTCTTGATCATTTTTTCAGTGCATGTCCCCGACGAGGTTCGAGTATAGAAAGCTCAGTATCGAGCTTATATCTCTTGAATAAAATCTCTCTTGCACACACAAGAAACCCTCAATGGCGGAAAAAAATAAAATCGACGGAGCAGACAATCCTATCAATCTGTTGCTTGAGGAAGCTCTCATGCGACAGAGGGATGAAATGATGGAGAATTTTTCCCACATCCTTAAAAACCTGTCAATAGCATCAGGCGCATCTTCATCAGGAAACCACTTTAGAGGCACCTCACCTTTCAAGGTACAATTTAATTTTGATATTCCTGTATTTGAAGGACAAATAGATGCAGAAGCCCTAGAAAAATGGTTAACTCTGCAAGAAGGTTATTTCTCTGTTCACAATTTTTCTGAAAAAGAAAAGATCACCTTCACACTCCTTAAAGCTCTCCCTCATGTCAAACATTGGTGGGAAACTTACTGGGAGCAAAGTTCCACAGAGGAGTCTAGAATATATGGGGCTGATCCCACTTGGGATTTTTTTATGGATGTGGTAAAGGAACAGTATTACCCTGTTGGCAACTATGAGGACCAATACATGAGATGGACCACACTATGGCAAGAGAGGGGCCAAGCAGTTCTGGACTTTACCAATACCTTCCATACCTTGCACACCAAGATGGGTATCAAAGACTCCGAGTGACATTTGGTTCTGAAATACCATGGGGCTCTACACAGATACATCCATATTGAAATGGATTTTTTGGACATCTCATCGCTCGGTGCTTCTTATCGATATGCTTTTAAAATTGAGAAGAAATTTAAGCACTAGAAAAAATGGGAGTTCGGGTCTACAAATACGCAACAACCAAAGCATGAAAAAGACAACCCTAACAAAAAATTTCCCAAAAACCATTCCAAGACACAGGAAAAGAAGGGTCACGGGAAGACAAAGAAGGACACCAGAAAATGGTGTGATTTCCACAAAAGCACCTGGCACAACACCGATGAATGTCTCTCAAAATAGTCATTGGTGGCCGATATCAAACACAAGGAGCCAAACCCTAATCCAGAATCTGATTCTAAAAATACTAGTAAAGGATAGATCATTGATGCAGACCCCACTGCTATTGTCATGACCGCAACAATTCAACCAAAAGAACCAATAGATCCTGAAGAGGTGGAGCGCCTTTTTCATTCACAGATGTGGGTGAAGGGGACCCGATTGCATTTTATTGTTGATAGTGGAAGCCAAGAAAACCTCATCTTAGTAGAGGTTGTCAAACAGTTGGGATTGTCGACAACACCACACCCACAACCATACAACATGAGGTGGCTTCGACAAGGACGAGATCTATGTGCCAAACAACAATGTTGATTGTCATACGACATCCAACCCTTCAAGGATGAGGTATTATTAATGTTTCCCCAGTAGATGTTTGTGATGTTCTCTTGGGCCAACCATATATGTGGAGATGCCATGATGTTTATGAGTCTTGACCCTGTAGTTTCATTGTTACTTTGGGGGGTCATATCTACAGAATACCAGAGGTATTTACAACTATTGTTCCACCTAAAAAGTTTAACAAGGTAGTATCTCATACTGCAAAATTTAACTTCTTCACAATATGTTCAAGAGGGGAATAGAAGGACACTGCAACCACTACAACCTCTTCCCCGACACCTTCTAGCCAACAGAAGCAGGTCGACAAGGTTGCATCAAACCAAAAATATTCCTTATGCACACCTTTCTATCATGTAGCTCTAATTGTTGAACAACCTCAGCTTCAAAAGGTTCATGACAGACTTCCACAAACTAAGCAGTGCGACATCTCCAACAATACAAGAAGCTCAGCCAGATGCAGATCCAATAAACGCTTTTCCCTCTCCCTCGGGAAAAAAATGCAATGGAGACCATTTCTTCCTAAAGAGGGAGGATTGATATAGGTGGATATCGGTGGCCACCCACCTTTTTTGACTGGCTCAAAATAGTTTTCTGGCAATTTTGGCAATTTACTATTTTTAGCAGGTTTTAACTTCCGGGGCCATTTTGAGGGCCCAAATGAAGGTTTTTAGAGATAAAGGTTCTCAATGATAACTGAAGGCATGATTGAGCCCCCAAAATGAATCTCCTCAATGATACCTTTCCAATGAGCTATCATACACCTAAAACAAAGATTGTATGCAAATGTTACGACACCGGGAAGTTGATGTACTAACTTACCCAAACGGGGCCCACATGATTTTTGGCACTTCATCTCCTAGGGTTAGGTTTTTGGATGCCTAGGAATTTTGGCATTCCTATTTATTGTAAAAAGGCCTTCAAAGCCTCATTGTAATCATCTTCTTGAGAATGCGTGCTGTCGTCACATCTCTTCTCAGAGATAAGCCGCCACCATTCTAGTGAGTCTTTCACTCTGTATTTTTACAGTCTCTGTACATTTATTTGATTTATAGAAATCATGTATTACTGTATATTTGTGTTTATGGTTGCATCTCTGATACATTTCTGTTAGATTATTGAATATTTTCAATATCTCTGTGCATTTTGTTATTATATCTCCACTCTCATTTCATTCTGAAAGTAATCTGGATCACACATACTCTATGTCAGCTTTATCTACAAATAATGTCGTACATCGGGACAATTTTAGATTTATTATTTATTTTTGTCATATCATTATCCTCGCTAGGTAGAATGCCCCACTGCTAGCAAGCCTGCTCAATACTCCGACGAGTTTACATAGTCATACCACAGGTCGGTACCCGTTGCGAACAGACTTGTTCATTATGCAGGCGGGTTAGCCTCTTAAACCCTCAGAGACTAGCCCTCCATCCTTTAATATTTTAGTATAAGATTTCTTATGCAAGAAGATGGGGGAACAACTTTGAAACAACTTGTCTTTATTTTTCTTTTTTAATTGGGATGGTATTTATGTTAGAGGATGAATTTCTGTTATATTGCTTAGTGATTTTCTTGATGTAAGGGGTAAGTAAGTGGATGCGACCTATCTAAATATATGATATAATCAAGCTATTTATTATGTAGTGGATGGTACTATTGATAAGGAACAAAAAGGTAGCTCTAGGCTCAACTCACTTTCTTCTTTTGTAATTATTATGAGGTTTCCATGACTAGCTGCTAATGAGACCTCCCTGTTACTCTTTGATAAAGACACTTCCATACCACCCACAAGCCAATGTTCAGGTAGAATCCACAAACAAAGTTCTAGAAGCCATCTTGACCAAGAATGTTCAGTTACATCACCAATATTGGGCTGATAGGCTCTCAGAGGCTTTGTGGGCATACCGAACTACCTGGAGAAATACCACTGAACATGCCCTTTATGAGCTACTAACTTGATCGTGACAATTGATGAATCTTGAACAACCTATCTCCCATTCTTGGAAGTTTTGTTGCAGCAACAATTGACTCTTTTGTGACTACAAAGTTGAGAGACCCTACATGTATTATATTTCCATCAAATCCAATTGCAAATTGCATAGAAAGACCATCATCATGGCCTTGTAAGATCGACAGAAATGGCCCCCAGCGAGCACGCAAGAACACTTCCTTGCACTGTGTGAATTCTGAAATGGAAAACAAGTCTGCATAGGAGGAGGGTTCGTATCGTTTGGGCATTGTGACATATTTTGAATTCACCAAGAAAGGGAGAAATTGAGCCACACAGAGACACAAATTGGGCACCATCTAAGTGCGATTGAAACAAAAGGTGAATTTTACCAAGAAAGGGTGTGAACAAGCCAAGAAATGGAACAGGTTTAACACAGTTTGAGTGCGATTAGAACAGAGGGTGAATTTGGCATAGGTTGGGCGCAATTCCTTAATGCATGGAAGAGAAAATGGCAAGGGAAAATGAAACAATAGAGTTCCCAACCTGATTTTGGATGATCTTATGGTGGAGTACATTGCCCACATGTGTGCACGAGCTGCCATGTGTGGGCGATTTGAATTTGATGGCAAGCTTGGGAGCAATGGAGTGGTGCATACTTAGATCAATGTCCAATTCTTTTGACTTGGACATTTGATCATAACCACATGACGGATATTGTAATCAATGCCTGAAACCAATATAAGTGAATTGAATTGAATTCTAGTTACCTAGAATCTAGGATAGTTACTAGTATGCAATTCAATTGCACTTCAAATGGAACTTCAAACAACATCTCATCCGACACCTCATATGGTACTTCATTTGGTACCTCATCCAGTACTTCATCTGATACCCATGTATTAAGTGCAATTTCTCCTCTTATAATGGATAGCCTGCAATTTTGAAGTGTTTTTGACAACCATAGTGGTTAATGATTAGAGGCAGAGTGCTCCATGCTTACTCATTCTTCTTGTATATGGCATATAGTGTCAAAACCTATAATGAATGGGTTATAGAAAATGTCAAAACCTATAATGAATGGGTTGTAATGAATGATGAACTGATAAAGAGTGGTATGTTAATCATGAGTTTAGTAATGTATAGCACAAAGTAGTGAAGCATTTTAAAAATAACATGACTATCAATGTAATAACCTGTATTATAGTAATAATACAAAAATTCTTGCAAAGACTCATTTCTCGAGGCAATAATCATTTGTCATCTCATGAACCCCTCCCCCACACTTAATTATTGTGACATCTCACAATCAAAAGTATAGGAAACTAGTCAGTATCCCCCAACCACCCAAGATTTACAGTATGTCAAGTGTAAATATAAAATTTCACAGATTGGTTCGACGAGACAGTTAGGAGATGGACCACCTATAGGATAATAGATCCTATATATAGATAAGAAGAGGTACGTAAGAGAATTTCAAGATAGTCTTAGAGTCATTTCCCAATGGCAAGTTGATGAGATTCATTAACCTTATCTTAACCGCACATTGATCCAGGTGGATATCGGTGGCCACCCACCTTTTCCGACTGGCTCAAAATAGTTTTCTGGCAATTTTGACAATTTACTATTTTTAGCAAGTTTTAACTTCTGGGGCCATTTTGAGGGCCCAAATGAATGATTTTCAAGATAGAGGTTCTCAATGATTTTCGAAGGCATGAATGAGCCCGCAAAATGAATCTCCTCGACAATACTTTTCCAACGAGCTATCATATGCCTAAAACAGAGATCGTATGCAAACGTTACGACCTTGGGAAGTTGATGTACTAACTTACCCAAACGTGGCCCACATGAATTTTGGTGCTTCATCTCCTAGGGTTAGATTTTTGGATGCCTAGGAATTTTTGCATTCCTGTTTATTGTAAAAAGGCCTCCAGAGCCTCATTGTAATCATATTCTTGTGAATGCATGCTGTCATCACATCTCTTCTTAGAAATAAGCCACCACCATTCTAGCGAGTCTTTCACTCTGTATTTTTACAGTCTCTGTACATTTCTTTGATTAATAGAAATCATGTATTACTGTATATCTTTGTTTATGGTTGCATATCTGATACATTTCTATTATATTATTGAATATTTTCAATATCTCTGTGCATTTCTTTATTATATCTCCGCTCTCATTTCATGCCAAAAATAATCTGGATCAGTGGTATCAGAGCAGGCTGCTCTTGATCATTTTTTTAGTGCATGTCCCCGACGAGGTGGAAGTATAGAAAGCTAGGTCTCAAGCTTGTCTCTCTTGAAGACAATCTCTCTCGCACACCCAAGAAACCCTCAATGACAGAAGAAAAGAAAATTGACGGAGCAGACGATCCTATCAATCTGTTGCTTGAGCAAGCTCTCATGCAACAGAGGGACGAAATGATGGAGAATTTTTCCCACATCCTTAAACACCTACCGATAGCATCAGGTGCATCTTCATCAAGAAGCCACTTCGGAGGCACCTCGCCTTTCAAGGTACAAATTAATTTTGATATTCTTGTATTTGAAGGACAGATAGATGCAAAATCCCTAGAAAAATGGTTAACTCTCCTAGAAGGTTATTTCTCTATTCACAATTTTTTCGACAAAGAAAATATCACCTTCACACTCCTTAAATCTCTCCCTCATGTCAAACATTCGTGGGAAACTTCCTAGGAGCAAAGTTCCATAGAGGAGTCTGGAATATATGGGGTTGATCCCACTTGGGATTTTTTTGTGGATGCGGTAAAGGAACAGTATTACCCTATTGGCAACTATGAGGATCAGTACATGAGATGGACCACACTGCGATGATGGAGGGGCCAAGAAGTTTCGGACTTTACCAATACCTTCCATACCTTGTGCACCAAGCTAGATATCAAAGACTCTGAGCAACATTTGGTTCTGAAATACCATGGGGCTCTACATAGATACATCCAGATTGAAATGGATTTTCTGGACATCTCATCTCTCGGTGTTGCTTATCGATATGCTATTAAAATTGGGAAGAAATTTAAGCACTAGAACAAATGGGAGTTTGGGTCTACAAATCCACAACAACCAAAGCATGACAAAGATGACCCTAATAAACAATTTCCAAAAAACCAGCTCAAGACACAAGAAAAGAAGGGTCACGGGAGGACAAAGAAGGACATCAGAAAATGGTGTGATTTCCACAAAATCACCTGGCACAACGCCGATCAATGTCGCTCAAAACAGTCATTGGTGGCCGAGATCAAAGACAAGGAGCCAAAACCTGATTCAGAATCTGATTCTAAAAATACTAGTAAAGGAAAGATCATTGATGCAGACCCCACTGTTATTGTCATGACTGCAGTAATTCAACCAGAAGAACGAACATATCCTGAAGAGGGGGATCGCATTTTTCATTCATAGATGTGGGTGAAGGGGACCTCGCTACATTTTATTGTTGATAGAGAAATCTAGAAAAACCTCATCTCAGTAGAGGTCGTCAAACAGTTGGGATTGTCGACAACACCACACCCGCAACCATACAACATCGGGTGGATTCAACAAGGATGAGATCTCTATGTCAACCAATAGTGTTTATTGTCATACGACATCCAAGCCTTCAAGGATGAGGTGTTATGTTGTTTTCCCCACTGGATGTCTGTGATGTTCTCTTGGGCCAACCATATATGTGAAGACGCCATGTTGTTTATGAGTCTCGACCCCGTAGTGTCATTGTTACTTTGGGGGGTCATCTCTACAAAATACCAGAGGTAGTTCCAACTATTGTTCCACCTAAAAGGTGTCGCAAGGTAGTATCTCATACTACAAAATTCAGCTTCTTCACAATCTGTTCAAGAGGGGAACATAAGGACACTGCAACCACTGCAACCTCGCCCCCGACACCTTCTATCCAACAGAAGCTGGTCGACAAGGTTTCAACAAAGTGCAAATATTGATTATTCACACCTTCCTCTCATGTAGCTCGAATTCTTGAACAACCTCAGCTTCAAAAGGTTCATGACAGACTTCCACAAACCAAGCAGCGCAACATATCCAACAATACAAGAAGCTCACCCAGATGCAGATCCAACAAACACTTTTCCCTCTCCCCCAGGAATTCAACACAATGGAGACCATTGCTTCCTAAGGAGGGCAGATTGATCGAGGTGGATATCGGTGGCCACCCACCTTTTTCGACTGGCTCAAAATAGTTTTCTGGCAATTTTTGCAATTTACTATTTTTAGTAGGTTTTAACTTCCAGGGCCATTTTGAGGGCCCAAATAAAGGTTTTTTGAGATTGAGGTTCTAAATGATATATGAAGGCATTATTGAGCCCCCAAAATGAATCTCATCAACAATAACTTTCCAATGAGCTATCATATGCCTAAAACGAAGATTGTATGCAAAAGTTACGACCTCGGGAAGTTGATGTACTAACTTACCCAAACGGGGCCCACATGAATTTT
>JZKD02S0158404.1:8191-23399 GCA_000966675.3 Picea glauca
AAGCTTTGTTGAAATTTGGAGGGTCAAATTTAACTCAAAAATAATTTAAATTAACATATTCCATAAATAATTAAAAATATGTTATTTTAACCATTGTATTCAACATATCAAGAGGGCTAACGTATGTTTTTTCAATTATTAGATTTCACCATTCAAGCAATGATTTTTTATGTAGACTATTCATCTTGTCTCCCTCACTAGTGTTGTATGGCAGCTTAGTTCATTACTTGGCAGAGACTAAGTTGCCATGCAACACTAGTTATATTAGCATATATTTTGTGCACGTAAATTATAACCAACAACCATGCAACTTTTTATTCTATTATCCCAATAACAACTTAAATGGAAATTTTAATATACCAAATAAAGAAGAAAACCATGTAACTTCTTACTCTATTGTTACAATAACAACATAAATGAAATTTTGAATATACCAAATAAAGAAGAAAATGTACATGTGGGACAAATAGGTAGTGTAAATAAAACCATTAAGAAAGCATACTTGAATTAGAATTATTACTCATGTTGTCAATATAATTCTTATTTGGTTTGTGTGGGGTTTAATTTTCATCAAGTCACATGTTCAAACCTTGTGGGGAGGGGTTGAGGGTGGGAGCCATTTGTGGGGGAATACAACTATCCCATGGGACGTTGAAGCTTGATCAAGTCTCTCCTGGTGATAACATCCCACTCATGGGCAGATCGTTCTTCCATGTAACATTGGGGCTGGCATCAACCTAGCTTGAAAAAAAGAAGAAACAAAGATAAAGTATGTCATTTAATGTAGAATTTGTCTTTTCTACATCCACTTTTTGTTACATCCATATTATCATTTTGTCTCATTCTTTGATTGTTGGTTTTTGTTTTAAACTTCCCTTAGGTGAGGGGACATGGAACTTCATTGTGTTAAATAAGGAATGAAATTTCTTTACTGAAATAGAAGGTGTTGATACACAATAATTGTTTTTACATGTTATAATTATACTAATCTTCTTTTTCTTTTTGTGATGATGATTTGGAATTTTTGTTGATTTAGTGAATTTTCTCCCTAATTTCTCTCTTTAAAGTGTTCGACCAATTAATATTCAAATTCTTGCGATAATGATTGTGTGGAAAATATTGTTGTTTCTTGTAAATATGATATAGAGGTAGTAATAAAAATTTAAATATCTATGTTAGATCATCAAAAAATTGGATCTTGTAACATTGCTTAAAATACTAACATATATTTGTACACAAGAAAATATAGTCAATAATTGTGTAGATTCTTAACTAACATAGATCCATTTTAAGCCTAGATGAACAAAAATCAATTGGAATAATAATAAAAAGGGTAAAATCTTAAAATACAACTTAATAAGAGTATGTTATGAAATCCATAAGTAATCATGTAACATGACGTAAAATTGGAAGAATAATAAAAAGGGTGAAATCTTAAAATATAACTTAATAAGACTATGTCATAAAATCCATAAATAATTATGTAACATAATTTTGACATCACGTGGTTCAATTGAATATATATATATATATATATATATATATATATATATATATATATATATATATAAACAAATCGTTATATTCAAAAAGAGAATGTACATGTTATAGTCGTTCAAAAAGGAACTAAGCTTGGACCCATAAGCCTTTGCCCACTGTACATATTTTATCTATGCCTTACGAGGCTCATTCTTCCTATCAAAAAGAGAGGACTCATTGTCTACATACTTACACAATAAAAAACATACAAGAAAGAGCAGACTCGTTGTCTACAGTCTTACAAATTTTAAAAAAACATACGTGAAAAAATGGCACTATTTTTAGAGTTGGAATTCCATTGCATCTTTTTTTACGCCATCCACAAATTCGTAAAGATCATATGTTCCTTTCGGCAGCTGCAAAGCTTCCTTTGATAGTTTGTTAGCTATTGCGTTTAGTTCCCTTAGGATGTGATGAAAAGAGAGCCACTTGAATGACTTAATTTGGAATACTAGATCATTGATTAAAGAGCCAAGACCAACATTCTTCACTTTTGCCTTCTTGCATGCCCAATCTATCACTAGCTTTGAGTCTTCCATGATTGCAGTTTTTTAATTTCTTTCTCCTTGGCTACAAATAGCAAAGTTCTAAGAGCTATGAATTATGTGTGATTATTTGATCCTTTTCCCAAGGCGTAACGGTAATGAATATAGTGATTCTAGGATAAAAAAAGGGACTACACCAAGTCCACAGTGAGGTGGATGACCTTGAATCACTCCATTGAAGTATCCCCACATAATACCCTAGAGAAATTCCAACATACGAGGGACGTGAGACTTTTTTCTTTTCTTATTTACCTAGAATTCCTTCGTAAGGTTTGTACTGAGAGCTGCACATACCTCGGGATGAATGAAAAGATTTTGGAAAATAAAACTGTTCCTTTCCCACCATATGTTGTTAACCATTAAACAAGGGAGCGCTTCATAGTGGAGGGCTTGTTTTTCGTCCAACCATTGTTTGACACTTATGTCGAGATCATTGTGCATCCATTTTTCTGGAACTTGGAGATCCCTTGTTACCAACTCCATCACCTTTTTCGTGTAGAGACATCACGTGAATATGTGGGTACAAGAGTCTTCATTTGCTTTGCAAAGGACATAAAAGCTCAGTTCAATCCATCCATGCTTTAAACCATTTTCCAAGTGAGCAACATGTTATTGAGTGTGAGCCAAAGGGTAATTTTGCTTTTAAGTGGGGTGTGTAGTTTCCAGAGGGAGCCCCACCACCACTTAGTTTCACATGAGAAACTGGCCTCCGCTACTGCTTTGTACCTAAGCTTCGCCATGTATTCTCCCGTTCCAGGATTTTTTGACCAACAGAGGGAGTCTAATTCTCCTTTGCGCAACATAATGTACTTTCAGACCAGAAGATCAATGTAGCTAGACCACTCATCTTCCATTGGACCTGTCAAGCCTAAATCCATGTTGTTCTTCCACCATGAGAAACCTCTACATTGTGGCCTTTGGGCTTGGTTCAATTGAATATATCGTTAAAAAAAAAAAGTAGAAAAGAAAAAATGGCAAGTCTGTTTAACACATTGGGCTTCATGTTTCTTTCGGATAAAAACCATAAACGATGTCTTACTTTTGGGTGATAGCTATGGGTTTATGGGATTTTGGGTATTGGATAATTCCTCTAAAGCATTCTCGATTCCAATCGTAACCCCATATTTATCAAGCAGAGGAATCAAATCTATGTAAGTGCAAAATTTGCTTAGAGTACAAAAAATTGATCAAAAGTTTGCACTTTGATTTTATCCATTTTGATGCTCAATAGATCTGGAGTTTAGATGGATCTAGTCAAGTTTCTAATTTAGAAAAAATAACCTAGTATCAATGAGATGTGTTACACCATGCTTATATATATATATCAACCTTATAGAATTCTCCTTCCTCATAATATCAAGATGGAGGACACCTCAACATGGATGGTCTGGGGACCCCTCGTATTCCTTGGATATCAAAATGGAGG
Source organism: Picea glauca (assembly GCA_000966675.3). Taxonomy (NCBI): domain Eukaryota; kingdom Viridiplantae; phylum Streptophyta; class Pinopsida; order Pinales; family Pinaceae; genus Picea; species Picea glauca. Next base: position 11,702 of record JZKD02S0158404.1, read on the forward strand.
GCACCTCAACCACCATCCATAATAGTGGTTGGTAAACTCAAGGTACTTGACCAAATTTGAACATGTGACTTATAGCCTCCCTATCGACAACATGTCTTAGGTGGATTAATGTACCTCAAATTTGCCATAATTTTTTTTTTTTTTCCTAAGGGACATTAATCTCCAATTTTCATTTAATAAATTTGTAGTTCAGAGGAAGACATCTTTGTTCCTGTCATAAATCTCTGTGAGGTATTTTATGCACCACGCGAAAACACTACCACACCAGTTTAACTTACTTTGAGCAGCATAGTTCTATCATCCCCCTTCACTCTCAAACTACTCCCATATATATATATATATATATCGGTAGTATGTTAGACTTAGGATTTATAGTCCCTCTCTCTCCCTTAATCGAGAGTTCCTATGCTTGCGTGCAAGACTATTTATTTGACCTTAGAAAAAAAATTCATACATCATATATAAGGTAACGAGGTCGGGACTATATCCCTTAGAAAAATATAAAAGGTTTGATATAATATGCTTGGCATCATTGGGCATGATCCAACTCAATAACGAGGGCGAATATCCCTAAGAGTAACTCGAATTCCCTTATGAGTAGTCATGGTTAGTAAACTTCCAGTTCCCAGTTATGAAAAGTTTGGGTAACGGTTTCCCCCTAATCCTCGTTTGACTTGATCTTAACTAAACATTGTCTCAACGAAGTCCCAATTGAACGGTGGTTTAACTATAATTTACGGTTGGTATGGGCGTATTCCAACTAGCCATATTCTGAAGGGACTGATAATAACTTCACGAATTCCTTGATGAGGAAAGGATGGTCTACTGTCAGGAGGAGTTAAGATTCTACATCACCATTAAATGAAAGTCCTGTGTATGCGAGTTACGGTGTTCTCACCTGGCTTTTCATCCAATCTAGAAGCGCCAACTTTGCTCTTATCACATGGCTCGACTACCCTTCGTACTCTTAGCATTTACAACGTGTAGTTAAGGCTCCTCAAGGGTTTAATGTGTTTACTGTTTCATTGTGGAGTCCCTTGAAAAGCTCTGCCTATTGTTTTCTCAGGTGAAGGTTGTCGATATGGGGAAACATTATCCGATGGACCACTATCACCATTCGCTCTCCTTGGTAAGCACACGTTCCCTATCTTCTGGTTGTTAAAGAGGCTCAGTTCTTTGTTACAGTGGGAGAACCCTTGTAATAAAAATCTTATTTATTCTTACTTAAGTCTCCCATTGATGTTACTCTGTATAACTTTCTTGAGTTAAATCCCGCTTTCTGGATGAGTAGAAATTTACTGTGGATTTAATCTCCGACTTCCTGAGAGGTTTTGGCATCCCATCCCCTTATTTTGACTTAGAGAAATTACGCCTGTAGAGTTTTATGGGTAAAATAAATCCTAGGGTTTCATATTTCTTATCATTGTTATTCCTTATGGTCTCTCTGTAAATGTAGGTCGAGGCCTGTTGTTAAGTCCTTCTTGAGGTTGTGTGTGGTCTTAGACGGGAGATAAATGTTTCCTCATTGTGTATAGCATAAATCGTTATATGTTCTTTCTTCCCCTTTATAAAGGACAAATCCATCCTTTGGAAATCGTTTCTAAACTCTGTCTAGTTCAGTTAAGGAAAGCGATTTATGTGTTTTCGACCAATCCTCCAAACCAAATACTCAAGACATACCGTGTTTGAATTTGTGGAACTTCTTGTGTTGCTTATATTTTCTTTTGTCATTATCGTGGTCTGTGTGTAAAATACTCCGTTTGAAATTAACAGAAGATTAACTCTGCATCTATCGTTGTCTTATGAATTCCCTTTACATTATCGATAACCGGTTCAGCAGTGGTTCAACTCCATCCCTTTCTTATAGTGTTTATTCAACACGATGCTCTCGGCCTACTTGCATCGCATGTTTTATATGATTTATATGTTAACTGTTAGCACAGTTGATTAATTCATTTCATATATATTTGATTTCGTGATTGGTATCATTCACTAATGATGGGCCCCTTTGGCTGCGAGGGTACCCGTCAGGTGGACCTTGCCCCCTTCCACCCCTTCCAGGCTCATGGATGACATCCTTAAACATGCGCAGAGGAGGGTCGGCCTGCCATACGGGCTTGACTTAAGTACTACTCTAGACTGAACTCTTTTTGACTATTTTCATTTTGTTGAAATTTATCATTCAACTTATATCTGTAGTGAATACTAATGTAAAACTTGCAACTTCCTTGCAGCGCTTCGACCGTGTACAATTTTGGGTGTCGGCTCTCATCAAAAGCGCAAAAGGTATTCAAGTTCCCTTATAAACTCTTCAAGAGTTCAAGCATTGAAGGACACTGTTTCAATTTAGATTCATAGATGTTTGGTAGTCTCGTTCAATTTCCTGTAATGGCTGGAAAATAGGAGAATTCCCAAATCACATTCTTGGTTTTCCGGGTCTAGTTGCTATGTGTAATAACTCCTTTGAAGATTAATCTACAGGACCTTCCCTTATCTATTTGCAATAATGTAAGGACTGTTGGATGATTTTATTCGCCATTCTGGTTCCATCCTATATTTAAAATTTATTTATCGTGACTGTCATCCTAACTTGCATACTCAGTATCAAATGTCTGTATCATATGAAATTGTAGTTATGTGTTATAAGGAAAAGGAACTACTGTATCTCCGAAGATCTACATTTTGTAATTCGAAATTGTTGTACAGACATATTCGTGTCACATCTATTATGCTATATGAGTCTTCCAAATTGTTTTGCTTTACTTTGATATTTTCGTGCATACTGTGACTCTGTATCTTCCTCACTGTAGGATATGAAAGTGTATTTTCTTCCTTATTTTAGGTTTTCGATTTAGCATGGATATGATTGAAAGTTCGATTTACTTAATAGGTTTTCTGTATATTCCTTCACCTACAGGTCTGTAAACATATGACCGTATGTACATGGCTACATTATTTAATTTCATTTACAATGTATAGGTAAATAAATCTTGGGCTGCAACACGATTTATTGAGAGGTTTCAGATTCTCTGTTGAGTATTTCATTTATACAGTTGTAGTTACATGTCTATTGGAACAATTTATTACTTATATAATATAGGAACGGATCTATATGTGTGTGTGTGTGTATTTTCTATTGTAGACATTCAAAAAATTAACTCTCTGTATATAGAAGTTTATATAACTCAGAAAACTCTACTTCGACAGTAATAAGTATTCACATAAGAAATTCTATTCTAACTTCTTTCTGGACTTACTTGGATATCTATAGCAACAATCAAACGTCCCTTAGTTGTTTGTATAACTGTGCATTTTCCAATCCACTAAAAGTAGGCATGCACCTATATGTTTCCCATAATTTATGTTTAGCATTTTCATAGTTAAATACTACTTGAATCTGAATATATATATGCATGTATTCACATGTCTAGTAGAGGTTAAAATGACCCAAAAGGGTTCTAAAATATTTAACTTGTTAATGGTTGTATAAATACATATAGGCAGTCTTATTTGAGCATGGATTTAAGTCTGGAAGAAGTTTAGCCTATGCATGTTTCATCCATTTGTAATCTGATTTCATGGTAAGAAATTACACAACGATGAAACTAGATATAAGTATATATATCTAAATACCCTCTTTCAATTAATAAAACGACTCTTGAGTTTGCAAGAATTTCAGTATAAATAATTTACCCAACAACTTGTATATGCATTCTAATCATCATTCTAAAACAAGATGGATATCCATAGACAAAAGCGATTAGAGAGACACATCTGAATTGGTTCGCTGGAAAACAAAAGGAAAAACCATGTTCCTCCCAACCTTAGAATAGGGCAGCCAAATCACTTGTCATGTTCTCCCCCTAGCCTGACCATGAATCCATGAGGGCTAACTCGGAACTCCTCCTTAGCAAATGCCTTTCAGTTTCAATAGTCTTCTCCCTTGCCTCACACTCAGCAAGTAGTGTTCATAACAGTAAGAAAGCAATAATCCCCCTCCCCCAACATACTAGGCAGCGTCCTGCCTCCTCACATATGCCATATATCCAACATCCAAAGTGCCTAGGTCTTTTTCCCTCTTRGGAATTTTCACAACTTTCCAAATCCCTGATTTYCAGGGGCTGCCAATGGCCAAATTCTTGATTTTCCACTTGTAACAATCATCCCTGAGGTAGTTCCAACATGTTCCCCACTCATGGAGTCATGGTCAACTGATTTCAACATGGTTGTTCCATTTGTTCTCCTGCAATAATTATAAAATATTTTGCTTCATACAAGTGTCATAGTCAAGTAGTTAGTTGGGTCAAATCAGAGCTTTGCCCAACAGTCAAAATCATTAATTACAATTAACCAAATTCGAAATTCGGAATTGCCATAAATGGAAAAAAATTTCCAATTTCGAATTTACCAAAAACGGAATAAATTTCCTAAGAAATTTTAAATTAACAATAATTTATTTTTGGGGATGTTACATCAAGCAATTGAGAATCCATGAGGGCTAACTCGGAACTCCTCCTTAGCAAATGCCTTTCAGTTTCAATAGTCTTCTCCCTTGCCTCACACTCAGCAAGTAGTGTTCATAACAGTAAGAAAGCAATAATCCCCCTCCCCCAACATACTAGGCAGCGTCCTGCCTCCTCACATATGCCATATATCCAACATCCAAAGTGCCTAGGTCTTTTTCCCTCTTRGGAATTTTCACAACTTTCCAAATCCCTGATTTYCAGGGGCTGCCAATGGCCAAATTCTTGATTTTCCACTTGTAACAATCATCCCTGAGGTAGTTCCAACATGTTCCCCACTCATGGAGTCATGGTCAACTGATTTCAACATGGTTGTTCCATTTGTTCTCCTGCAATAATTATAAAATATTTTGCTTCATACAAGTGTCATAGTCAAGTAGTTAGTTGGGTCAAATCAGATCTTTGCCCAACAGTCAAAATCATTAATTACAATTAACCAAATTCGAAATTCGGAATTGCCATAAATGGAAAAAAAATTCCAATTTCGAATTTACCAAAAACGGAATAAATTTCCTAAGAAATTTTAAATTCAACAATAATTTATTTTTGGGGATGTTACATCAAGCAATTGAGCTAACCCTTGAGGCTATAAATATTTGGAAACATCTTGTCCCACCATCACACACTTAAGTGGAAGTGAGAATGTTGGTACCTTTCTAGCCCCAATCGACCCATGAAGGGAAAACATGTCACAAGCAAGATTTGAATTTGGGTGGGGACGACAACAACTTCTCCTCTTAACCACCACAACTAGATCCAATTGACTAGCATGTTTGGAAACATCTTGTCCCACCTTCAAGCATTTACGTGAGAGTGAGATTACTAATACCTTTCCAACCCTGATTGATCCACAAGGGACAAACATGTCACAAACATGACTTTAATTTGGGTGGGGATGATAGCAACTTCTCCTCTTAACCACCCAAACTACACCCAATTGACATTGATTAACATATAATAATAATAAGCATATAATTTAAGGTCACAACTTAACAAGACATCAATTTGACATATGTGACCTCCTTGTTTGTGGGATAAATGACCTCCTTCACAATGATTGGATTGCTTAGTTTACAGAGGTGTACATACCCTACCCCACTCGGGACACACACACACACACACACACACACACACACACACACCAACATAGACTTATTTCAACTTCAACCCCATGGGTTAACTTATTTAATTGAACCATTCACCCAACACATGTTACCAATCTAAGACTTTAGGTCACATGTTCAAATCTAATCAAGTCCCTAAAGATCACCAAACGCTATTGTAGTTGATAATTGAGTTGTCCTCCTATTATACTAAGGAAGAGGGGGATCCCGCAAAATTTTCCTAAAAAATGATTCAATTTAGCTATGAATCTATTAAACACCAAATGAAATAAAAAAAAAAATACAAAAGTAACTATATTGAAGTTTAAAATTTGATGTTCTATTCTATACTACTAAAATAATATATAATATAATTAGAAACTTACACTATGCATCATTTGAAAATTGATAAATATATATTGTTTATACACACAAATTTTCATGTTGCCAAAGCTACATAAACATATGAATGTTATAACTAGCATACCCCCAGAGCGAGGGAAAGGGAACGCCAAAAAAAACTAACATATGTTTCTTTGGCAATACTAATTTTACCAATGTGCACCATTCTATTATCTTTTCTTAATTCTCGAGGGATTCGGTGAGTATTGAAATATTTGAATCATAGAAAACCAAAATTATTCATTCAAATGACTCATTAGTCTTTGAAAGGTGTAGAGCAACAACAGACAACTCGTTATTTTCTCATAAGTGAAATCAAAGCCCAATTGAATTAACAAAGATACAACATACTTAATGAGGTAAATATAAAATTCTACATAATGAATTAACCATATTTTCGAACGAATATATAGGTATTTGTATTAATGGGAACATGTGATTACTAACCCTCGCCAACACTATTAGTATTTATTTATATTAAGTACCAAACCATAACCTCTCTACATTAGTGTAATACCTTTGCCCAAAATCACTCAATTTTTATTTCATATACATGAACAAAAATACTACTACGAAGATATTCCCTTTGTATGATTTCATCTCATCAAGAAATGTTTAACGAATCTAAAATATGATCATGCATCAATGTACATGATAAAAAAATACCGTCAAATCAAACTGGAGTCAGAATATATGTGCTTATATAGTAGATGAATGTTTACCATGAAAAATAAGGCTTAAGCAATTCTAAAGCAGACATGGTATAAAGTAAGTACAGACCCTCACTAATAGGCTACAAATGGTAAGAAACTCAGACAAAGAACTCATGGACTCACTTGGTAATTGTTCCATGCTAACATTGGTATCACGCCTTGGGAAGGTGAAAATATGACGGGCACGTAAGTTGGAGATCCTTGCAGTTGAGGACCAGGAAAATAGGGTGATCTTGGCAAAAGCCAAGACAAAAACCAAGATGAATATGTTGATGCAGGTATTGTAGGAGATCTTGACCTTGCATAACTTGAAACTATTGTTGCAGGTTGGGGATGATGAAACTTGTAGTGAACAACATATTTGCAGGATCCAATACGCATGTAATATGCACATTCTTTCTCTCCCTGTACAACAAAAATCAACATACATAAAATATATTGATATTCATCATGCATGCATATAATTCCCACTAAAACAGAGCAATATTTTCGTGGTCTACATACATTTGTGCAAACTTAACATTTTGATACAATCTCAATCAAATGAATTTTAAATTTATGTTTTACAAAAATCACAGTTCCAAACCATATTCTCGTCCAAAGTTTAGATAACATACCTGACGCATAGGAAGGCCTAAATAATTCATTTGTACTTGTCCTACTGATCCATTTATGTCACATGGATGATGGTACTTGCATGTCGCACCAAACCTGCAAGCTTGTGTCTTCAAGTAATACTACAAAATACATTCTCTTCTTAATATGAAACTTTTAATAGCAAAAGAATTTAGAATTTTTATTGACAACAATTCATTGCTGATAAAACTACAACACATACAAACCAAAAGCCTCCCTTTTGTCAATTATCAATCTAGTTTACTACACATGGTTTCAGTGTTGCAAACCAGGAAAGAGGAAATCTCAAATTTGACTAGTAGAAATGTTTTTTTAATGTAGAAAAAGATTTGAAGTTATACAGTGCTTCCATTTATGAATCAAGGATCCTAGACATGTTACAATTATCCAAACATTTCCATTATGACATACCTATAGAACACTCTCACCCTTGTTTGGCTAAGTTTCAGATTTGAAACATGATTTGGACCAAAATATTTACTTTAACCACTTATATACCAAACCTGTAGACTTAACTAATCAACTGACAACTATACCTGAGTGTAAACATTCCAAAGGTACAACACTAGTGCAAAAAAGAAACTTAAGAGACAATTCTAGGTGGATTTGAAATATTTCTACTTATTGATAAATCCTTGCTATTTAGAAAGTGTTGGACTTTAGTTCATCTTTGTAACCAGTATTAATTTCCATCTGCCAAACGATAAAACTCATCCAGGTATATGGAAGCAAGTTGTCACATAATTTACATACCAATCTAGATGATGATTGGAAATAAGAGGAGGGAAAGACTCAACCCCATAACCCAACAGACGTGGCAAAATTAAAAAATAATGTCAAATATTGCTACAACGAAGAAGATACCAATTCAGTCCTGTAAAGTTTACTGCTAAAACCAAGTACAGGTTGACCAACCATCCAACAAGGTTGTATATACTTATCCAGAGAGCCTTTATCTATTAGGCAAGTGACCATACAAACATTTGGGGCACTTGAGTCTTTAGAGAATGACTAGGACTCATCACCTATAAATATTTCAAGCAATTACAAAGACTAATTTTTTGTCCAAGCCATACAACAAATCTCACTCCAGAAGCAAGTGCTATGATCAAATCCAAAGCTATACAATAATCAGTCGAGTGTGTTGGAATGTGAGAGCATTTATGGATATTTATCACAGGCTGTACAAAACATACATGTCCTACCAATAAATATATTCTATAAAGCATAAATTAAAAATACTTTTTTTTTTAATACGTTTCCTTTTACTATTAGTGCCACCCGATCAACACCAAAGTGGAAAACCATTGACACTAGGGCTAAAAACTTTGTCCATCACTGCATCTGGCCCACCTGTGTAGCCATGACAACCAACAATGAGCTAACATGTACTATGAGGAATCAAACCCTGGTGGGGGTGTATCACCACCCCTGCTTTACTAAACATACAAGCCCTATATTAAATTAGAAGACTTTATTTTCAAAAAAACAAAAAGAGGAACAAGGGGTCAAGCTAGCAAATTGAAATCATATTGACCATAAAAGGTTGGGATGAGTGGTAGCTCTAGTCATTCTGAAATATATCTTTGTTTTTCAGGTTACGTCAAATAAATATTTTGTTTGTACAATCAGGAATGTAAAGGAAGATCCTCTAGTGTCACGTGTTGCACATAAGCAAGCATGAATTTGGCAACAAATTATCAAATTCACAATTAAATTTTTTTTAGGCAATATGCAAAGATTCTTTCAATAATATGAGGAAATGACATGGAGAAAATAGGGCATTGATATCTTCCAAAGTTCTGTCTACTTCATCCTGAAAATGTTAGGCAAGGAAATGTTATATTAGGAGGGGACATAAGCACAATTCATTAGCTTGCATAAGCATAACAAATGTTGAATTCCAAAGATAATGGGGCATTTCAATATAAAAGCTCCCATAAACTCTAGAAATAGGGAAAATATTAAGTCGAGCACCTTAAGTGAACAACTCCAGGAAGATCTGTCAGATCCTCCACACATGCATGGTGTCATAGACAATGGACATAGTCAACTGAAGCAGTTTAAGCCTATTTCAACACATATTAGCTCAATCTTGACCGTTTCTTAAAGTTTATCATCTTAAAAATAGAATAAAGCAAGCATCAAATGAGATACAAAATACTAAGAAGCACCTAAACTAAACACGCCCACACACAGAAAAAGTAGAAATATTTTGCAACAAATAAAGGATAATCTCATAAAGGTTGGTCGCAAATTGATATAGGGGTAAATATTGACTCATAAAAAATACTTTTCTAAGTTTGCTAATGCTTTCATCCTTGAGCTTTATTTATTGTTCAAGTTGGAATCAATGTTTTCTTTTTATCCTGGATCAACATCAAGGATCAAAACGTCGCCTCATTTGGCACTCAACCAACTCAGATCCATGCAAAAAGCCGACTCATTGTTGATTCTAATAAAAGGTTATCAATTTTATACTATATCCAAAAAATGGGATGCCAATACCACTTTAGCAAGTCACAAACTGAACATAGCGATTGGACACAATATCGAATGGAACCCATGGAATTCCCCTCAGATCCTGAAAAATGGGTATTGTGCATCTTTCTTAGGTTAAATGCAACAGAGCTCTAGAGCTAACACTTTAAAAAAACTCCAAGAAACATATCCTTTGAAACTAAAATGACTCCTCATTGTTCTTGAATATGCAGAGGTAGGATAATTGTTGTTTCTCTGTGCATCAAAAGCAATGTTTGTAAATAAAAGAAACAATCCAAGCAAAAACAGAGAAAATAATATACGTCACATCATCTGTATGAAATGGTGGACACAATGTGGTAAAAAAAAGGTGTTACTTGGTATTTTTTACTACAATTTGTAGAGAAAACACACTGGGGGATCTTTGTCAAACAAACACCTTAAGGATAGAGATAGTCGCACTTAAGGTGGGCTACATTTTCAAATCTCGTCTTACTCATTTGACATGAGCCCTAATGTCAAAAGAGAAATGAAACATCCAAACTTTTAAGAACCGACGATTGCGTTAATTCCCCTACATGATGTGGAGAATACAAACACCATACCTGGAATTCTGTCTATCAAACTCTTTTAGGAAATTCGCCTTTGCTAGCGATTTCCCGTGAAAAGAAAATTCCCCTTGCCTCTCTATTACAATTCAAAACAAAAGAAAAACCCAAGAATGCTCTGTAGATTGAAACCAAAAAAAAACCAACTAGGTTGTTCAATTTTAAATCAATGCCCCAATACCTGTTTCAAGTTAGGATTGTTGAAGCAACAATTGGGACCAGATCATTCATACCTGCTTTCGGGAATCTGTCTCGTCGTTCCCAAAATCTTCGTATCCTATGAGACCTTGTTGTAGCAAAGGCCAAGCTGAAGGAGCTCATGTCTCTATTCACAAACTATGCCTATTGTCGGCATCTGTGTAGGGATGCAGAGGAGAAGCATAAGTTTTCCAAGAAAACTATTGGCCTCTTACTTATAGTCGATTCCATTGAGGTACGTACACAATTACCCATCAATAAATGCAATGTAAGCTCCTTTCTTTCTGCCACCGCACCATCATAATCTCTCCGCCATCATAATCTTCTTCCTCCACACCGACGACGTTGCGCTCGGGGCCCCTTCCTCCACTACAACCACAACAAAGTCTTCCCTCAGAAAAGAAACCTCCCCAGGGTTGTCCTTCACCAGTCTCAGCTTAAACCCTCCTCCTTCTTTTATAGCCTTCATAACCTTCTTCCTCACGGTCTCGCATCTGCACCACAAGATGCGAGTGTTGCCTGGGCTCGAACCATTGATCTCTCTGCGACTACCCACCACTGATCTTGTACACAAGGCCACCAGAAATACCATCACACATCTTTTATAAACTTCATAACATCCTGCAACTATTTGAAGAGGGGACCTAAAATGGCATTGGTAAGGTATGTAACGAGGGAGCAAGGGCTTTGAGAGCCAGGGCGCAACACATCACAAACATACAGGAATAGTCACCCAAAACAAAGGGAAAACAAGGATGAAGAGGTCGCCACTTAGAGTCAATGAAGAATAGGATACATGGAAGGAGATGAATGGTCATTCACTGAACAGATGGCCAATTTTTATTGGCACTCGACAAACGATGAAGGCCCTCAGAGGAACCTCCCCTTAAAAAACGCCTTCGACATAATTATAGGTAACAACTTTTTTTTATAATGAAAACTTTGAAAAAACTCTTTGAGTACTTTCCCATGATCCATGGATGGTAAATGGGGTAGGTAAATCATAAGTTCAAATCCAGAGGGGGGTAGGGTAT
>JZKD02S0158426.1:8635-23399 GCA_000966675.3 Picea glauca
TAGATGCAGCCTATAATATAATTGTTTGGTGTAAATATTTGTGAGTAAATGAAATGCAGAATGATAACATGCAAGCTCTGTTGCATAAAACAATGATAAAACCTTCTTAATTGATTACATATCAGGTGAATATTGAGGAAGATGGTGTTATACTATATGAGAATTGATACCATTGAAGCTCTTATTTTAGTTAGTAAATTTTCTAACGTATTTTTTACATCACCTTGATGCTGGGAAACTGACGAAAGCAATGGTCTCCCCTGCGTCTCCTTGGTGAGGAGATGACCATCCTCCATGGAAAATTCCTCCCGCTTGTCATATGGACACCGGAATATTGGACTTGGAACTGTTATGTCTGACATCTGACGCTTGCAGGTGGATAGCCCCTCTCTCTAGGCGCACAGGATTATGAGATTTTGGGGTTTCTATTCATGGTATATACAACCAATACAATCTTTTGTTTAGTTGTTTTTAGTGTCATTAATTGCTCTGCTGCGGGATGCATATTGGTAGCCTCTGCCATCCCCTGGAAAAATTTGGGGATACCTTCCATCTGTCACCTAAGCCTGTCCCCAAGTTCCCAAACGTAGATGCAGCCTATAATATAATTGTTTGGTGTAAATATTTGTGAGTAAATGAAATGCAGAATGATAACATGCAAGCTCTGTTGCATAAAACAATGATAAAACCTTCTTAATTGATCACATATCAGGTGAATATTGAGGAAGATGGTGTTATCCTATATGAGAATTGATACCATTGAAGCTCTTATTTTAGTTAGTAAATTTTCTAACATAATTTTTACATCACCTTGATGCTGGGAAGCTGACGAAAGCCATGGTCTCCCCTGCGTCTCCTTGGTGAGGAGATGACCATCCTCCATGGAAAATTCCTCCCGCTTGTCATATGGACACCAGAATATTGTACTTGGAACTGTTGTGTCTGACATCTGAAGCTTGCAGGTGGATAGCCCCTCTCTAGGAGCACAGGATTATGAGATTTTGGGGTTTCTATTCATGGTGTATACAACCAATACAATTTTTTGTTTAGTTGTTTTTAGTGTTATCTTTTATTAAAACATTCTATGTTGCAGGATCTTAGCGTGACTTTTCATTTGATTTTGTTTGCAAATTTAATGTGTTTTTTTAATAAAAGGTCATTTATTATTGGCAATCTTTGAGTCCTTGGGGCTTTACAGCCATTAAACTTCCAATGTTTGAGTCAATGATTCTAAAACATGGTACAAATAATCTAAGTATGATTGCCATGTGTTAAAAATGTGCATTTGTTGAGTCCTTGGGGCTTTACAGCCATTAAATTTCCAATGTTTGAGTCAATGATTCTAAAACATGGTACAAATAATCCAAGTATGATTGGCATCTGTCAAAAATGTGCATTTGTGAAATTTCCCAGTTTAGCAAATAGCCAGGTTCAGTTGATGGAGGTATGCTTTGTGCAGAGTTTGTGTTTGGGTAGTACATAATAAACTGCAAATAGCATNGTAAACCAAGGAGTGTTTGTTTTGTTGAAATTTTGGTATGCTCGTTTAACCATAGAAAATGTCACATCATTTTCACCCACCCATAGGCACAAGGCCGCCCCGCATCCTAACCTTATTTAGAATAATTTTGGCAAGCCTACTCCAGAACCAACAGATAAACCCTAGCTGCTAACTACAACAACAACTCAAGACAAGTAGAGCGCTCCTTCTCCAAGGGTAGCAAACAAGAGAGAGAGAGTCTCCATAGAACAAGTACCATACACAACTGCAACAATTGCAGCTGTACTACTCTCTCAGACTTGCACCATACTTAGTAAGAATATCACCAAGAGTATCACCAAAAAATCACCAAGAGTTTCACCAAGAACCACCAAGAGAATCACCAAGATAGTGCTAGAGAGAGACCAAGACCCAAGAGATGACCATACACCCTTATTCCTCCTTGCAGCTACAGTTGCAGCTGCCACTGTAGCTCTTCACAAGACTTGCGCACTTTTTTTGTTGTCCAAATGAGCTAAAACGTCCTTTATTTATATTAATCTATCTAATGACTTTTTTCGCTGGGCCGACCCGACTTTATGGTAATTATATTTTCTGTTTATTTTTTCCCATGGCGCTGACTTGTATTTATGGAAGATAATAATCTAATATTTTTATTCTGCTAGGCCGACTTGTCTTCTAGGGTTTCCACACATCTGTTTAATGGTTCACTTGCTTCCAAAATATTCTATTCTAAGTCAAAGGTTACATGTGGAGGTTAATACCTCCTGTAGCTACGAAAACATCAACACTCCCTCTTAGCTAGGGAGGTATTAACTAAGATGTTCTTCATGTTGTGGTCTAAAAAACATCCATCCATCTCACATGGCATGGGAAAGACTCACATGGTCTTGTAGACTAGACTACAGGTAGCATTACCATATCCACACAAGATATCCATAGTGAAACATGAATTCACCCCATACATCCAAGGTCCGTGGGTAGCTCTTAATAGCTACAACATGTCCCCAGGACATCCACTACCCTGCAATGCATCAGTACCTGATCATGTGCACCCTCAGTCTTAGTGCCATTTTTCATGCTGGATGAGATCCACCAGACTCAGTGCTAGCCCCTTTTCATGCTGGATGAGATTTTACTTTTGTTCTCTGTGCCAAGCCTTTTTCATGCTGGATGAGAACCACTAGACTCAGTGCCAACCCTTTTTCATGCTGGATGATATTTTTCCATTTGTTCTAAGTGCCAACCCTTTTTCTTGTTGGATGGGATTTTTCCATTTGTTTTCAGTGCAAACCCTTTTTCATGCTGGATGAGAACACTCCCTCTGAAGAGGGACCACACCAAGCTTGTCCCTGAAGTACTCAAATTTCGTCCTCGAAATCGAATTGGTGAACACGTTTGCAACCTGATCCTCGGTAGTCACGAACTAGAGTCTCACTGCTCCCCTCTATACCATATCCCTGATATAGTAGTATCTGATCTCGATATGCTTCGACCTATCATGGAACACCGGGTTCTCTGACAACTTCATGCAACTCTGGTTGTCACACGAAATGCAGGTCGCCTACAATCCGAGACCAAATAACCCAGGCAACAGCTTCTGAAGCCACACTACTGCACATGTTGCCACATACTCAACTTCAACCGTACTGAGCACCACACATCACTACTTCCTTCTCCTTACTGTAGTACCCAAATCCCTCTGGAATTTTCTATCCGGCTCCCTCTTGAGCACTAAATATCAATTGGATCTTCAATCTGCTGACTTCATCATTTGTCCTCTAGAACAAGTCTCGTTATCCTCTTCTTGTAGGTCTTACCTACAAGTCAAATTCAATCCAATAGTCGACAACATTCTATAATCATGAAATTAATCAAGGCATAAACCAATAAAAATTTCTTAAGTATGATGAAGTAGTTCTCATAGTCATGCAACCACACATAAGGTTTTATTATCTTTGACCATGCTTCTGCTCAATACTCATCCACATACTAATACATGTGGCAACTATCTAGATTCCTTCCATCTCTACCAGAACATACTATAATGAGCGTGCTATGTTAGTAAAGAGGTTCATCCTAGGCATGCTCCATCATGACATATTGTACAATGCTATAGGCTACATACTTATAACATCACAATCCAAACATGAGCCAACTGCTTAAAAGAAAATTGATTAACTTCATAAATAAAACATATGACCATGAATCAATCATAGTAAGGGATATAAAATTCTCCCTCTTAATCTCAGTTTTTTGGTATGATCCTGTCCTGGAGATGTACTGCTCCTAGAGACTTCTTGTCTCTGAGCATCACATTGTTGACGCTTAAATCCGCCAAGACCGAAACGACAACCTCATGAGGACATTAGTCCCCCTTTGTTTTTAGAGAGGTGGTTCTCCTCTTTGGCTAAAATATATATATTTGAATATCTTGGATTAGGGAGAGTGCTAGGAAGCAAACCCCAAATCTTTATTGCTTGGATTTATATGAAAATGGTTCTTCAATAACCCAATATGATCTTTATATGCAACAAAACTCTTTTTACAATAATAAAAGATTGAAGGAGGGCTTCAACATCAGAATTAAATTGTGATCAACATCACACACAATCTTCTTAATAGTATATAAACACATCCATATNAGCCTTTTTCATGCTGGATGAGAACCACGAGACTCAGTGCCAACCCTTTTTCATGCTGGATGATATTTTTCCATTTGTTCTAAGTGATAACCCTTTTTCTTGTTGGATGAGATTTTTCCATTTGTTTTCAGTGAAAACCCTTTTTCATGCTGGATGAGAACACTCCCTCTGAAGAGGGACCACGCCAAGCTTGTCCCTGAAGTACTCGAATTTCGTCATCGAAATCGAATTGGTGAACACGTTTGCAACCTGATCCTCAATAGTCACGAACTAGAGTCTCACTGCTCCCCTCTATACCATATCCATGATATAGTAGTATCTGATCTCGATATGCTTCGACCTATCATGGAACACTGGGTTCTCTGACAACTTCATGCAACTCTGGTTGTCACACGAAATGCAGGTCGCCTACAATCCAAGACCAAATAACCCAGGCACAACTTCCGAAGCCACACTACTGCACATGTTACCACATACTCAACTTCAACCGTACTGAGCACCACACATCACTTCTTCCTGCATCCGACGGAGCCTCCTGCTCCTTACTGTAGTACCCAAATCCCTCTAGAATTTTCTGTCCGTCTCCCTCTCGAGCACTAAATATCAATTGGATCTTCAATCTATTGACTTCATCACTTGTCCTCTAGAACAAGTCTCGTTATCCTCTTCTTGTAGGTCTTACCTACAAGTCAAATTCAATCCAATAGTCAACAACATTCTATAATCATGAAATTAATCAAGGCGTAAACCAATAACAATTTCTTAAGTATGATGAAGTAGTTCTCATAGTCATGCAACCACACATAAGGTTTTATTATCTTTGACCACGCTTCTTCTCAACACTCATCCACATACTAATACATGTGGCAACTATCTAGATTCCTTCCATCTCTACCAGAACATACTATAATGAGCGTGCTATGTTAGTAAAGAGGTTCATCCTAGACATGCTCCATCATGACATATTGTACAACGCTATAGGCTACATACTTATAACATCACAATCCAAACATGAGCCAGCTGCTTAAAATAAAATTGTTTAACTTCATAAATAAAACATATGACAATGAATCAATCATAGTAAGGGATATAAAATTCTCCCTCTTAATCTCAGTTTTTTGGTATGATCCTGTCCTGGAGATGTACTTCTCCTAGAGACTTCTTGTCTCTGAGCATCACATTGTTGACGCTTAAATCCGTCAGGACCGAAATGACAACCTCATGAGGACATTAGTCCCCCTTCGTTTTTAGAGAGGTGGTTCTCCTCTTTGGCTAATATATATATATTTGAATATCTTGGATTAGGGAGAGTGTTAGGAAGCAAACCCCAAATCTTTATTGCTTGGATTTATATGAAAATGGTTCTTCAATAACCCAATATGATCTTTATGTGCAACAAAACTCTTTTTACAATAATAAAAGATTGAAGGAGGGCTTCAACATCAGAATTAAATTGTGATCAACATCACACACAATCTTCTTAATAGTATATAAACACATCCATATCTTCTTCATGAGAAATAAGAGAGAATGATTTGATCATCTCAAAGAATTTTAATAGAGTACTGCAATTAGTAATAAAAGAGAAATTGATAGGTCAACCTAAAATATCTCATACTTAAAACTCAAATTTACAAGATACAGTGAAGATCAGCCCCGAAGTAATTCTTTGTGGAGATTAAAAATGCAGATGAATAGTATTTTAATTTCTGAGAAAAATGTATCAACTTTCAACACTTTAAACATATACCACCATATTCTACGTCAAAATACCTTTCCAATGGCATAAAGTTTGCACGATTCTGACACTCGTATCTCAAGTTATGGTCTCCACAAGATCAACACTCAACCATCGTCGATCAAAATTGATAGGCAAATGTGGGCCCTTGGATGAATTTCATGCTTCCCTTCATAAAATTCGACTGTTTGGTTTAAAATTCTATCCCACGTGCATTGGGATATTATATTCTTCATGATATATAATACTAAGTGTGTGATACACTTAGAAAGAAGCATGAGAATAGAAGATATTATAGAGCTTGGAGGATTCAACCCTCGGAAAATTGTCGAATAAAATGATAATATTTTGGAATTCTGTCATCGTCCACCTCATGCAATGTCATCAATGATTCATGCCCACATGTCATCATGGGAATTGTTGACATCATCGCCATGTATCATCACACGATTTGTTGCCATGTGTCACGATTATCAGCTTACCATGTGTCATCATTTGATTGGCTGCCATGTCACTGCCATGTGTAACCACTTAACATTTTCCACGTGTCACCACGTGGTTGGTTGTCACATGTCATGACCTCATTCATTGCCATGTGTCATATTCTCATTCGCTGGTTTTCATGCCTTGGAATAGCTTTGAGAATTTGGCTAAGTATGGGAGATGGTACAAGAGGGAATGAGGGAGAGGTGGTTT
This sequence comes from Picea glauca, assembly GCA_000966675.3. Classification (NCBI taxonomy): domain Eukaryota; kingdom Viridiplantae; phylum Streptophyta; class Pinopsida; order Pinales; family Pinaceae; genus Picea; species Picea glauca. The sequence goes on from JZKD02S0158426.1 coordinate 15,216, forward strand.
GGAGGGTTTGCGGGTTCGTGGGGGTGAGGGAAGGGAGGTGAGTGAAGTTTACCATGAAAATTTTGTGAACCTGCCAACCTGCAGTTGGATGAGTGATCCAAATAAAATAAGTATAGAAGGGTGGTCGGTCGGACTCGCGAGCATTAGAAGAATGAGACATTTGGGAACCTGAGATCCGTAATGAGAATAAAAGTTAAGTGATGGTCGAAGTGTAGAACGTAAAAGTTGAAATGCAATGTGAATGATGCAGAAAAGGGAAGGATGAGGGCTCAAACCCGAGAACCCGTGAAACTGAAAAAAATGACTAAGTGTTAAAACATATTTATGAGATAAGTAATTGGGTGGAAACGAAGGAACTCCAACCCGTGAACTCGCGAATTCATAAAAAATTCTAAGTGTTAAAGTTTTGAATGAGAAGGGAGGTAAGGGGAGAAATGTAGGTGTCAGAGGTAGAGAGTGTAATATGTAGATAGCGGGTTGACAAGTGAGGGAGTGTGAGAAGATAAGGGAATGTATGAGTCCGCCAACCCACGAACCTGATGAGGAGATGAAGCAAGAGTCCCAAAAATGTCTAAGTGTAGAGACTAGTGGAGCATATGGAGAAGAGTGGTGAAAAGAGAAAAAACGTTAAGTGTGGAGATGGAAGGTGAGGGGAATAAGTGATTAGAATACTTAGCCAAAATTCGAAAAAAGATAGAAGAACATAATACTTAGAAAGATTCTTCAAAATTTGATCTCTGGACCAGATCTTGAATAACTTAAGCATACATAAACAAATTTCTAATCCGAAAAATGTGTGGAGAAGCTGAGACCGAGGGCTGCAAAATGAACTTATAAAAGTTCAAAAAAATCTTCTTTTTATATCAAGGATTTTATGAATCCAATGAGTGGGAAAATATAGTTGAACAAATTTTGGTCAACAACTGGATCCAACTGCGGGACAGTGACCCCCTCTGGGTTGCTGAGAACACCAAAATCTCAAGACTAGTTACCTTCTCCATTGGGCTATGGAGTCATCTTCAAATTTAACTCTTGTGATTCTTCTTCTTTCATGGAGTTATCTTCAAACTTCAATATAAAGACTACCTTATTATGCAAAATTGAATTGAAGAAACAAAGTATGTACATACATGATCTACCTACCCTAACTTACTTGAAAGAAAGGGGCACCTTAGGTGTAGGCATATTTCCAATGGAGCCATTCAAGCATTGATTTGATTTGTGGAATGAACTCCAAAATTATGAGATATTGAGACTTGTACCAAATTGTCAGGGGCACTCTCAATATGTATTGGAGAAAAATTATACCAAGTATGGTGAAGATTTGATTGCGTTGTTTGGCCAACAATGCTCTAGAACCATAATTTAATAAAATCGATTCTTGGCTGAGGATCTTTTGACATAAGAATGCATTCATCATTTTCTTTATTTACTACCATTTCCAAGGTTCTTGATTCATAAAAAATCTCTTGAAAAGATTCTTCTTTCTTGTAAAGGTGATCTTGTTCATCATTCTTCTCAAGATTCATTTCTTCCATCAATTCTTCTTGCTGTAAGTTCTCTTATGATGTTTAATCATCTATTACAAGGCTGAAATCTTCTTGTGAATTTGGTGGAGGCTCCTCAATTTCATTTTCAAATTTGCTGTTCGAAATGTCTTCATATAGAGTATATAGGAGACTAAAATTATCTTCTTGTAATTTGGAATTTTCATCTTCCTTTTTAGCGACATGACTTGACTTAGAAATTTCATCCACTCTTTGATTAGATTCTTCTTTAAAATTGGTGACTTCGTTATCTTGCTTCCATATGGGAGAGCATGGGTGGGAAACAACATTTAAAACATCAACAAAAACATATGAATGCACTTTGGGGATGAACTTTTCTGCAAATGAATCTTCTAACACATCCCAACTAGTAATGAAGTTATGCATTAATGAACTATACCATTCAAGAGAATCCTCTCGTATAGTTTGTAGGAATAATCTACATATAACATTATCTTCAATGAGGTTGAAATCATAACATGTACCTTTATAATTAATCAAGTGTTGCTCTGCATCTTCTGAAGCATCCCTAAAGAATGTAGAAAAAATTTCAGTAGGAATATTGGGCATTTGTAAGCCTATTTTTAGTTGATTTAAAGGGATATTATGAAATCACCTCCTTTGAGTATTTCTCTCTTTTGTTGAGTCTTTCCAAGCCATTGATGGGCTTGATGAGGAATATAAATAAGCATTATGACATGAATGAAACCCTTCATTTTTAATTTTTTCAATGGAGTTTGCAGGGAGTTCATTCTTCTGAATCTTTGGTGCTTTTCGTTTCCTTTTTAAACTACAAATAAGGTGAGCCATGCTTAAAATAAGCAACAATTTTCTTGAATCTTTTTCTCGAAACTTTGAGCCATGGAGATTTCTGGTTCCTCAAATATTTTGAAAATAAATCGGTCCCTAGTATGGTTGCGAAAAATATTGACACTTGAATCCGTCAAGACCAAAACGACAACTTCATGAGGACATTAGTCACCCTTCGTTTTTAGAGAGGTGGTTCCCCTCTTTGGATAAAATATATATCTTTGAATATCTTGGATTAGGGGGAGTGCTAGGCAACAAACCCCAAATCTTTATTTCTTGGATTTATATGAAAATGATTATTCAATAACCCAATATGATCTTTAAGTGCAACACAAGTCTTTTTACAATAAGAAAAGATTGAATGAGGGCTTCAACATCAGAATTAAATTGTGATTTTCATCATACACAATCTTCTTAATAGTATATAAATGCATCCATATCTTCTTCATGAGAAATATGAGAGAATGATTTGATCATCTCAAATAATTTTAATAGAGTAGTGCAATTAGTAATAAAAGAGAAATTGATAGGTCAACCTCAAATATCTCATACTTAAAACTCAAAGTTACAAGATAGAGTCAAGATCAACCCCGAAGCAATTCTTTGTGGAGTTTATTCATGAGAAATGTTCTTTATTGCCAAAAAATTAACGACCATGTATGTGGCTGCAAATACTCCATGATCATACAAGAAAAGTCTGTAGAAGAACACAAGAAAAACACTCAACAACTCAGCCTTGTGCCCAACTCTGAGATTCAAGCATAAAACTACGAAAAGTGGTGTAGAATAATAAAAAGAATGGAGAAGATGAAAATTTCTTTCTTTTGATCAGAAGCTTGATTGTGTATCCATAGATGTACCTTCTTATTCCTCTGATCTTTTGTCTTGCCCCTCTCAAAATACTGATTATTGGAACCTTTGATGAAACCTCTCTTCTCTTTTTAAGAAGAGATTTTCTAACTACTTGAGTAGTTAGAGTTTTCTTCGTCTCTTGAAATTTCAGTACAAGTTTCTTCCTGAAAAATTTCATTTAATTAGTGCCTCATTAATTTCTCATTAATGAAATTATATCATCAATATATACATATCTAAAATGGGTCCCTTTTCATTTTTAATAAAAGTTTTTAAATAAACTTTTATTTTCACAATTGAATTAATTTCCCATTTAAAATAGGAGGAATGTGTTTTAATTTTCTGGGAATGATAATCAAATTTTTATCCATGGAAATTAATTCTTGTGTGATATTCATTGTCTTATCTTTCCAACGATATAAATTTTGTGCAAATCCGTCCCCCAGATCTCAAGATATGAGGTCGTGAAGTTGAGTTGTCACACAGGCCCATTAAAAATCTAGCTGATTGATACTTTAATTTATGAGAAAAATGTATCAACTTTCAACACTTGATACCTATACCACTATCTTCTACGTCGAAATACATTTCCAACGGTATAAATTTTGCGCGATTCCGACACCCGAAATTCAAGTTATGGCCTCTGCAAGATCAACACTCAACCACCATTGATCAAAATTTATAGGCAAATTTGGGCCCTTGGATGAATTTCCTGCTTCCCTTCATAAAATTTGATTTTTTGGTTTAAATTTATATCCCACATGCATTGGAATATTACATTCTTAATGATATATAATACTAAGNGGAGAAATGTAGGTGTCAGAGGTAGAGAGTGTAATATGTAGATAGCGGGTTGACAAGTGAGGGAGTGTGAGAAGATAAGGGAATGTATGAGTCCGCCAACCCACGAACCTGATGAGGAGATGAAGCAAGAGTCCCAAAAATGTCTAAGTGTAGAGACTAGTGGAGCATATGGAGAAGAGTGGTGAAAAGAGAAAAAACGTTAAGTGTGGAGATGGAAGGTGAGGGGAATAAGTGATTAGAATACTTAGCCAAAATTCGAAAAAAGATAGAAGAACATAATACTTAGAAAGATTCTTCAAAATTTGATCTCTGGACCAGATCTTGAATAACTTAAGCATACATAAACAAATTTCTAATCCGAAAAATGTGTGGAGAAGCTGAGACCGAGGGCTGCAAAATGAACTTATAAAAGTTCAAAAAAATCTTCTTTTTATATCAAGGATTTTATGAATCCAATGAGTGGGAAAATATAGTTGAACAAATTTTGGTCAACAACTGGATCCAACTGCGGGACAGTGACCCCCTCTGGGTTGCTGAGAACACCAAAATCTCAAGACTAGTTACCTTCTCCATTGGGCTATGGAGTCATCTTCAAATTTAACTCTTGTGATTCTTCTTCTTTCATGGAGTTATCTTCAAACTTCAATATAAAGACTACCTTATTATGCAAAATTGAATTGAAGAAACAAAGTATGTACATACATGATCTACCTACCCTAACTTACTTGAAAGAAAGGGGCACCTTAGGTGTAGGCATATTTCCAATGGAGCCATTCAAGCATTGATTTGATTTGTGGAATGAACTCCAAAATTATGAGATATTGAGACTTGTACCAAATTGTCAGGGGCACTCTCAATATGTATTGGAGAAAAATTATACCAAGTATGGTGAAGATTTGATTGCGTTGTTTGGCCAACAATGCTCTAGAACCATAATTTAATAAAATCGATTCTTGGCTGAGGATCTTTTGACATAAGAATGCATTCATCATTTTCTTTATTTACTACCATTTCCAAGGTTCTTGATTCATAAAAAATCTCTTGAAAAGATTCTTCTTTCTTGTAAAGGTGATCTTGTTCATCATTCTTCTCAAGATTCATTTCTTCCATCAATTCTTCTTGCTGTAAGTTCTCTTATGATGTTTAATCATCTATTACAAGGCTGAAATCTTCTTGTGAATTTGGTGGAGGCTCCTCAATTTCATTTTCAAATTTGCTGTTCGAAATGTCTTCATATAGAGTATATAGGAGACTAAAATTATCTTCTTGTAATTTGGAATTTTCATCTTCCTTTTTAGCGACATGACTTGACTTAGAAATTTCATCCACTCTTTGATTAGATTCTTCTTTAAAATTGGTGACTTCGTTATCTTGCTTCCATATGGGAGAGCATGGGTGGGAAACAACATTTAAAACATCAACAAAAACATATGAATGCACTTTGGGGATGAACTTTTCTGCAAATGAATCTTCTAACACATCCCAACTAGTAATGAAGTTATGCATTAATGAACTATACCATTCAAGAGAATCCTCTCGTATAGTTTGTAGGAATAATCTACATATAACATTATCTTCAATGAGGTTGAAATCATAACATGTACCTTTATAATTAATCAAGTGTTGCTCTGCATCTTCTGAAGCATCCCTAAAGAATGTAGAAAAAATTTCAGTAGGAATATTGGGCATTTGTAAGCCTATTTTTAGTTGATTTAAAGGGATATTATGAAATCACCTCCTTTGAGTATTTCTCTCTTTTGTTGAGTCTTTCCAAGCCATTGATGGGCTTGATGAGGAATATAAATAAGCATTATGACATGAATGAAACCCTTCATTTTTAATTTTTTCAATGGAGTTTGCAGGGAGTTCATTCTTCTGAATCTTTGGTGCTTTTCGTTTCCTTTTTAAACTACAAATAAGGTGAGCCATGCTTAAAATAAGCAACAATTTTCTTGAATCTTTTTCTCGAAACTTTGAGCCATGGAGATTTCTGGTTCCTCAAATATTTTGAAAATAAATCGGTCCCTAGTATGGTTGCGAAAAATATTGACACTTGAATCCGTCAAGACCAAAACGACAACTTCATGAGGACATTAGTCACCCTTCGTTTTTAGAGAGGTGGTTCCCCTCTTTGGATAAAATATATATCTTTGAATATCTTGGATTAGGGGGAGTGCTAGGCAACAAACCCCAAATCTTTATTTCTTGGATTTATATGAAAATGATTATTCAATAACCCAATATGATCTTTAAGTGCAACACAAGTCTTTTTACAATAAGAAAAGATTGAATGAGGGCTTCAACATCAGAATTAAATTGTGATTTTCATCATACACAATCTTCTTAATAGTATATAAATGCATCCATATCTTCTTCATGAGAAATATGAGAGAATGATTTGATCATCTCAAATAATTTTAATAGAGCACTGCAATTAGTAATAAAAGAGAAATTGATAGGTCAACCTCAAATATCTCATACTTAAAACTCAAAGTTACAAGATAGAGTCAAGATCAACCCTGAAGCAATTCTTTGTGGAGTTTATTCATGAGAAATGTTCTTTATTGCCAAAAAATTAACAGCCATGTATGTGGCTGCAAAAACTCCATGATCATACAAGAAAAGTCTGTAGAAGAACACAAGAAAAACACTCAACAACTCAACCTTGTGCCCAACTCTGAGATTCAAGCATAAAACTACGAGAAGTGGTGTAGAGTAATAAAAAGAATGGAGAAGATGAAGATTTCTTTCTTTTGATTAGAAGCTTGATTGTGTATCCATAGATGTACTTTCTTCTTCCTCTGATCTTCTGTCTTGCCCCTCTCAAAATACTGATTATTGGAACCTTTGATGAAACCTCTCTTCTCTTTTTAGGAAGAGATTTTCTAACTACTTGAGTAGTTAGAGTTTTCTTCGTTTCTTGAAATTTCAGTACAAGTTTCTTCTTGAAAAATTCCATTTAATTAGTGCCTCATTAATTTCTCATTAATGAAATTATATCATCAATATATACATATTTAAAATGGGTCCCTTTTCATTTTTAATAAAAGTTTTTAAATAAACTTTTATTTTCACAATTGAATTGATTTCCCATTTAAAATAGGAGGAATGTGTTTTAATTTTCTGGGAATGATAATCAAATTTTTATCCATGGAAATTAATTCTTGTGTGATATTCATTGTCTTATCTTTCCAACGATATAAATTTTGTGCAAATCCGTCCCCCAGATCTCAAGATATGAGGTCGTGAAGTTGAGTTGTCACACAGGCCCATTAAAAATCTAGCTGATTGATACTTTAATTTATGAGAAAAATGTATCAACTTTCAACACTTGATACCTATACCACTATCTTCTACGTCGAAATACATTTCCAACGGTATAAATTTTGCGCGATTCCGACACCCGAAATTCAAGTTATGGCCTCTGCAAGATCAACACTCAACCACCATTGATCAAAATTTATAGGCAAATTTGGGCCCTTGGATGAATTTCCTGCTTCCCTTCATAAAATTTGATTTTTTGGTTTAAATTTATATCCCACATGCATTGGAATATTACATTCTTAATGATATATAATACTAAGAGTTTGATACACTTAGAAAGAAACACGAGAATAAAATAAATTATGGAGCTTGGAGGATTAGACCCTTGGAAAATTATCGAATATAATAATAATATTTTGGAATCCCTTCATCATCCACTTCATGCCATGTCATCAATGAGTAATGCCCATGTGTCATCATAGGAATGGTCCACATCATCACCACGTGTCATCACACGATTTGCTGCCATGTGTCACGATGGTCAGCTTACCATGTGTCATCATTTGATTGGATGCCATGTGTAACCACTTAACATTTTCCATGTGTCACCACATGGTTGGTTGCCACATGTCATAACCTCATTCATTTCCATGTGTGATATTCTCATTTGCTGTTTTTCATGCCTTAGAATAGCTTTGAGAATTTGGCTACGTATGGGAGATGGGACAAGAGGGGATGAGGGAGAGATGGGTTGGAGGGTTTGCGGGTTCACGGGGGTGAGGGAAGGGATGTGAGTGAAGTTAACCATGAAATTTTCGTGAACTTGCGAACCTGCGGTTGGACGAGTGATCCAAAGAAACTAAGTATAGAAGGGCGGTCGGTCGGACTCACGAGCATTAGAAGAATG
>JZKD02S0158437.1:0-23399 GCA_000966675.3 Picea glauca
TCCGGTCTCCGGCAGCATTTTTGACGTCTCAGACTGTTGACCATGTAAACTCTGTTACAGGTTTTTGATAATATATGACAGCAGGATCTCCCCCTTTTTTATTTTAAAAAAAAAAGATAATGATGATTAACATCCACTAGTATAAATACCAATTTCGTGTGAGATGAAGGTGGTTTTTTTTTAAGAAATTGAAACTATAATCAAATCTCAAAAAAATGTGAAATAATTTCAAGCACTAGAAAAATATGAAATGATTTGAAAATGTGAAATTAATCTTTCAACCAAATGTATAAATGCTAATTTCATGTGCAACAAAAGTGGGTTTTTTTATTTGAAAATGTGAAATTAATCTTTCAACCAAATGTATAAATGTCAATTTCATGTGCAACTAAAGTGGGCTTTTTTTTAGTCCTTTATGTTTCTATAATATTTTGTATTTTCATTTTTCACTAGAACCTCACTTTTCTGTTAAATTTAACTTTTAGCCAAACACTTGGAAAACTGAAGAAAAATGTTTATTCAAAGTTTCTCTAACTTCAAAAGAAGCATATATTACAAAATATTACAAATTTAGTCAAACTTGATCTGGTTAGATTTAGCATTGAATATACATTCTATTCTAAAAAAAAATTCTAATTCAGTTATGATTTGTTAATTTTAATTATTTATTTTATAAAATGTATATGTATTTCATTTTAATATTGGCATTAATGATCAAAATGAAAATGTAATATCTCTTAAAATACAAAAATGAAAAATCTGGAAAATTTGTGATACACAAGTTTCGGTTGTCCTCTTCAATAAAATATTTTTAAATTTTTTGTATTAAATTAAAAAGAGGAAAAAAATAGGGTTTCACCAAACATGTTGATTTTATACAACCTGTTAATTCACTAAAAAAACATTTTTATGAAAAAACATTATTTTTTTTCATAAATAAAACTTTATATAAAAAAAATTGAAGTTTCATAACATGACAAATGCATTTTTTAATAACATGTTGTGACACAATTTCAAAACTAAACTATTCCATAAAAAAATTCAAAAACTAATGAATACAAAGCAAGGAATAATCCATAAAGTCATATTTTTATTATAACGTAAAATTCTAAACACAAATACAAGTTTTCAACAAGTTGAAAAACTTGTGAAAATAGCATTGAGTAAAATACTATCCAAGATTCATGTTTTCATGTACAAAACAAAATTAAACATGGAGTAAATCCTTTCATTAGGGTTGAGAGCCAAACCTTTAAAAATAGTATTTTTATCTATTTTTTTCAATAGGATTACCTATCGACACATTTTCTTCTTTTGGTAAATAAACTAGCTAACAAGTTTAGTACATTTAGTAATCAATAAAAATCTCATATAGTCGTAATAAGAATTGAAGAGTCATTAATCATACTAAAAACTTTTTTATGACTATTCATGAACTCATACTAAAAACTTTTTTATGACTATTCATGAACAACACCTAAAAACTTTTTTTATGACTATTTATGAACAACACCCAAGAGCAGTTTGATTCATTGATTTCCACTTGAAGTATAGTATTTTAGAGTATAGTTTTATAAATCAATGGTATTGTTAGGATATAGCTTATAAATTGCATGTATATTTTTATTTTTTATAATTATTTATGAGATATAAAAAGTATAAAAATATATATTATTAGTGTTAATGGTGGCTTGTTAAGTTGGTGAAATAGAGTAGTTGATATTGCTTTCATCAAGGTTAAGTCCCTTTAATGACACATGTGAGTTTGTGGTTGCGCTTAATGTGTATCTATACTTGTGATAACATTGAGGCCAATATTGATCTAGGAAGAAATTTGAGACATCTAAGTGGTTCAGCACATTCAACAAAAAGTTCATGAAAACCTACACAAGGAAAATGCCAAGTAAAAGCAACAACACAATAAGCATTGGGAGCCACACAAGTTCTAGGTTGGTGACAAGGTATGGTTGTACTTGTAAAAATAGCACCTCATAGGCCCCATAAGAAGCTAATGCCACTTTGACATGGACCCTACACCATCACCCAGGTTATGGATGGGAATGAATTTGAATTCAATATTCCACCTTTTCTCGACTTACACCATGTCTTTAATTTGAAGTCGCTTCAATCATGTACTTTTTTCCTCTATCGGACACCTCATAGGTGGTAGAGCAATTTCCCCCTACAAATATCAATCTTGAATTCCTTGAGAGGGCTACAATGGATCAGATCATCAATACCAAGATGAAAAACACCCACTAGAAAAACATACAACTCTATCAAATTATCAAAGTAGGGAAGCTTCTTCACCAAGGCAAGTAATTTATTGGGTACCAGATACAACAGAAGTTTCCCCATCTAATGCATGAACTTGATATAATCGGTACCATTACTTCCCAAGGAGGAATCATTGATCAAAATGGCCATTAGAGACTACAATTTTATTTGAAATGGTCTTGAACCTTATGAAATTTATAGCAATTTTGTAGGTCCTAGACTTCCAATGCATTTTTTGGGCCCTTCCCATGCATCATTTTTGTCAATTTTATAAAGCTTGAAATAATATTTGTAGCAATTTATAAAATTCCCAAAACAAATTTTGTATGTGAAATTTATGGCCTTGCAAATTTGAGGGACCAATTAAAATCTATGGGTCCCACATTACTTTTTCCACCTCAACTCCTAAGGTTATGGTTATAGGATTTTAGGACTTTCTCCTCTAAGGGATTTTGGCATTATAATATAATGTAATTCCAACCTCTTGTTATGGGACTTTTTTGGTGGATGGCATTGTCGTCACATCTCTTATTAAAGGTAAGCTACCACCATTATATCCATTTGTATTTCTATTTACATTGCAATGGTTTTCACTAGTTTATCCATTAATAGAATTTGGTTGTCATTGTAATATTGTGGTTCAATACAATGTTTTTGATACTTCCACAATATTGCATGTTCTTACATTTCATTTTCAATCCAATCCCAATCACATCTGCAATACCTAGGCAACTTTGGAAAAATATATAACACCTCGCTCACAACTCCTTAGCCAAAGTATTTGATTCACATGGGGTGATGTGCATTGAGCCTATTTCACCTGCTTTACATTGGACACCATCCTTGTATTTGGGGGGAGTGCATGGGAGGTTCCCAAGGAGTTATTTATAAGGAAAACATATGTGTGCATGTCTCAAGGAGAACCTCACAAGGAAACCCCTAGGCACTTCCCCACATTTTGTAGATGGTCCCCGACATAAACCTGTCGATGTTGATTACAATGCCTGACCCAGTATGGACATTGATTAAGGCACACAACAAAGGAAACCAACACAACAGATTAACCCAAATACCTCCTACATGAACCTCAAAGCACTCAATAACGCAAGCTAGCCCATTGAGCTATATATACAACCACTCACTTTAGCCAACCACTTAATCTAACCCATTAGGCTATATATATATATATCCCAAGGATCATAGTTACCGACTTGAAAAGAATTGTGACCTCAAAATGAGAACTTTGTCTCTAAAAAACCATTTTTTTGTCAAAAACATCGAATCAAAGACCGGTGGTATTGGAATCACCTTTTCTTAGGTTAAAATTTCAAAGACTGGTGGTATCGGAATCACCTTTTTTTATGTTAAAATTTCAACCTTTTTCCACCATGGTCTTAATTCCCTATAAATTTGCAATTAAAAACCTTAAAATCACCTCTCGGGTCAAAAAGTGGTGCTCCTAGAATCACTCCCTGTTTTATTTTGGGGTTAAAATTACAACTTCATTGAAATCACGGCCTTGACAACCAATATCGTTGCAAACAAAAACCTTAAAATTGACCCCCAAAATGAAAAGGAGTGCTACAAGTAGAATCCCCTTTTTTGGTGTTAAAATTACAACTTGTTTGAAAATGTGACCTTGAAAATTGGTACCATTGAAAACAAAAACCATAAAATGGATCCCCGAATAGAAAGTGGTATTTCTAGTAGCACCCCCTTTTTATTTCAAGGTTAAAATTACAACCTATTTGATACAGTGGCCTTGACAATCAGTTTCACTGCAAACCAAAACCTCAAAATTAACACTTGAATCAAAATGTTGCAAAATTTTGTAATTTTAACCTCGAAAAAAAAATAGGTGTTATTGATAGTACCACTTTTTGAAACAAGAGTATAAACAACCAATAAATGCAACCTCTAAAAAAATGATAACTCTAGAGAGTTTTCGTCAATTTGGTAACTATGTTAAGGGGTTAGCTCAACTGATTGTCACCAATGTTGTTAGGAAATAGGTTATTTCCATGCCAATAGGTGCCCCATTCATATCCCCTTAGATAAAGTGTACTAGTTTACACCAATGGGTTTATCAGGGATGCCATCCATGAATGTGGAGGAGCATACCTTGGGTTTCCCTGCAAGATTTTCCTTAGAAAAAAAATATCTATGATCCCATGGAGTTAGCTCAACCAATTGTTTTCAATGTTGTTGAACACTCTGTTAGTTCCATGCATGCAAATGCTCAATCCAAAATCCACCTATATTAATCGCACTAGTCTACACCAACAAGTTTACTAGGGATTGCATCAATGAGGTTTCACTTGGAATATGATATGGGGTATATATTTAATGGTTGACCCCTTCAACTAAAGAAAAGTAGTTATCTAGAAACATGGTCAGTTAGGCCCATATTCTAACCTAATTGTTGGATAACTTCTATAGATATAGTAGCAAGCATCGTATCTCCTCGTTGGGGATCTTATACTTTCATGAGTATACATTTTCTTCTTCCCCTTATTATTTCAAACATATTTCCACTCGGTCAAATGGCACAACCTTGGTGGCACCTCTAGTAGAACTACATGTTGAACTATAACACAATCAACTGTAGGGACCATCCCTTTATCGATCTAAGATATCTTAGTCATGTGGCCTCTTCCACCCCCCCTAAGGGTTTATTATTTAAAATTACCTACAACTGATGGATTAGATTTGTTGATATAATTGTAGCCATAGAGCCATCCCCTATATTTAAGGGCGAGATAGGAGCCTTTATTGATTCTCCAAGCTCAAGGCATGCTACTTATTTTTTCGACATTGCTCCAAAATCATGGGACATTGATTCCAACCTCAAGGTAAATGTTATTTTTCCCTTTCCCTCTTATGATATGGGAGTCATTGGACAAGCATCCTACAAATGAATTATCATTTAACATACTCTGCCTCTAAAAGGTGTATTCTCATAATCTAGGTTTTGAATCTAATAGAAGTATTTCCACTCCAAAATTATTTTGTCTAAAATTCCCTTACTCAATTAGTCAAGCTCGACACAGATGCAAACATAGAAAATGATTCCCTTTTAGGCCTAGTTAATGTCAAGCTTCAAAATTTTCCCCAAACCTAATTCAATTTGTATATCATGTATCGAATCTACATGAAGAAGAGGAGGAGATTTTGCATACAATTATGGTAGTTGTATTGAACTTCAAAAACCAAAGTATAATGAAAATACCCACTCATCACAAAAACCACGACCTTTCTTCCAAGACCATCTAACAATCATCAAGATTGGAAAAATACACAATAAAACAAAAACCTTCAAAACGGAGAAAAATAAAGAAGTGTGTGGTCTATGTGGATTTAATCCACTCAGTACAATGTATGTTGATGGCCATAGCGCATTAAATATGCAAATCAAACCATGGTTTTGGTAACTATTAATGCATTCATTAATTATTTTCACCTCTAGACTTAAAATTGGATTAACATTCAATCTCTCCATAATGTATGATCTCAATTACGAGGGAGTTGAAGGAGAAGAGGAATTCTTTTGGGAAACATATGTGAAAGAACAAATCCCAAGAGAAGAGGGCATACTTTGGCTCAAAGGAGAAGCATGTAGACATAACACCAAATGCATGGCAGAGTCCTTGCTAATGTCATATTCTCCTAGTAAGGAATTATATCTAATTGCTTACCAGTAAAGAGAAAACAATACTAGTGAAAGGGGATCCCTCCTTAATTCACTTTTGTCACTTTAAATTAGTAATAGACTCTTGAATAATGAATATCCACTACTATTTCTAGCCCCTTCAATTAAGACATGTAAACTAATAAGGAAGCAGGATGAGGAGACAACAATAAAAAATGACTCTGCCATGTGAGAACTTAGTTTAGGATTTTCATCAAATAATCAGTGAAGGATTCATGGGGGATGTAGATCTTGATGTGAAATGGAAATGTGATAGTCAAGCTTCCTTCTCAGTGGCCAGGGTTTACCCTAGTCACCGCCACCAAATTGCTACAAGATGTCATGTTGAGCTAGAGATGTAGTCTCCCCAGAGACGTATGAACCTCGTTGCCTGGAGAGTCGAGTTTCCTAGTAACCGCTTTCTACCCTCACTAGGAGTTGATTTGAGTCGTCGGCTGTTGCCAGAGAAGCGTTGTCACCTCCATTTGCAATGATTGGATCAAAAGTAATTATGGGAGACACCTACAAGGAGATAGAGGCATTCATCTCTCTAATTCGGTCCATGGTTCCAAGCAAAGAAAATCAACCTCAATAACATCATTTTGTTAAATGATTGGAAACCAACCCTCAACTGGATTCCCCTGTCTCTGGAGACAAGAAGGAAACCCCTCATTATGTTTGAATGGGCTCTAGTTGGAAAGTTTATAGGCCTCTGGCGTAGCCGTCCAAAAGTTATGGAAACATGGGTAGTAAATCAATGGTCCTCCAAGATCAATGGATAGGTCATATATTTTGCATATGTTCATGGTTATTATGTATTTATCTTTTTAAATAAGGAAGATTAGGATATGATATTCAAATATGGGCCATACTTCATGGGATCCAAGGGAATGTATATATCCCCGTGGACCCTTAAGTTCAATCCAAAAAAAGATATTACATCATCCCTAGTTTGGGTTAGATTGCCTCATCTTCCATGAATTTTATGGGATGAATACTCTCTTAGAGAGATTGGAAACAAACTAGGTCATTTCATTGACCAAGAAGAATCAAAAGGTAATCTATATTATTGTGTGAGAATTTGCATGGAGGTGGATTTGGAAAAGGGACTCCCATAAGATTTTCCAAATCAATCTAGATGGGTGGAGTCACCATCAAGCGCTAGATTACGAGAAAAATCCATCCAAGTGCAATGCTTGTCATGCTTATGGACATTTTGCTATAAAAAATCCAAAAATCCAAGATGAGTAGCCCCCTCTAAAGTAGCAATCAAGGAAGGAAGCTGAGTTCAAGACAGTTCCAAGCAAGCATAAGAATTTTCAGTATAAGGGGTCATCTCATCTAAAGCCATAACAAGAGGGTCTTCCCACATCAAGCCACAACAAATTTGAAGTTTTTGGGAACTTCGAGGGGTCAGTAAATCCCAAATATATGAAGAAGGAAGTTGAAGAGAAACAAACAATAGATCTCAACTCTAAATCATGGTAAAGGTACAAATCCACCCCTTGAGGATCCAGGGGCCAATGGCTAAGAAGAAGAGGAGGAGGAGGAAGAAAAGAGAAAAATGAAGAAGATGTAATGGAGTCAGAGGAGGAAGATGAGGAAACAAAGGAAGCAGAGCAGGAAGAAAATGACTCGGGTCAAGAAGAGGAAAAAGTGGCAGAGTCGGAAGTGTAGGCCCATCATGAGCCCTCTAAATCCTTTTCCTCTATCGAAGTCTTGAAGAAGGCTCTAAATCCCTCCCCTCCTCTTATAAGGGAAAGGAAATCCAATCAAGATCGGATAACTCATGAGGCATAAACAAATATTCATCTCGGATATCAAGTAACTCTTGACTTTCTTCTAAGATAATTGTGCTATTTTTTTTTTGTATTTCACTATGTAATCAATTACTCAGAATATATCCATGTATTCAATAAACTACTTTGAAAATCCCTTCTACAAAAATTCAATTTCTCCCCCCTTTCTCTTTGAAGGGAGTTGGAAATATGTAAGATTACC
This sequence comes from Picea glauca, assembly GCA_000966675.3. Taxonomy (NCBI): domain Eukaryota; kingdom Viridiplantae; phylum Streptophyta; class Pinopsida; order Pinales; family Pinaceae; genus Picea; species Picea glauca. Next base: position 7,967 of record JZKD02S0158437.1, read on the forward strand.
AATCAACATTATTTACAAGTTTAATGAATAGTGGAAGCCCATCATTCATCGTCTTAGTCATTATTCTTTCTTCCATATCTTTATTTTTATTATTTTATTTTATAAGGGTTTTTTTTAAGTCTACTTTTCATTCCGCTCATTAATCTTATTATTTTTTTACTTTTTACAATGTTCTTTCTTTATTTTTATTATTTTATTTTATACAAAAAAAATTAAGTTTACTTTTCATTCCCCAGATTCCCAAATTAATCTTAATGCCTTTTTACAACTCCATTTATTTATGTTTATGTTTATTAATTTATTTTATAGGTTTCTTTTTTATTATTATTTTATTTTATACAAGTTTTTCTTTAAGTTGACTTTTCATTCCCTTCATTAATCTTAATGCCTTTTTACTTTTTACAATCCCTTTCTTTATTTTTTTTAATTCATTTTATACAATTTTTTTAGCTTTACTTTTCAATCCCTATTTACTATTTACAAACCCCCATTTCTTCATTATCCTATATTTTATTGACTTTTCATTCCCTTCATTAAACTTAATGCCTTTTTACTTTTTACAACCCCTTTCTTTATTTTTTTTAATTCATTTTATACAATTTTTTTAATTTCACTTTTCAATCCCCATTTACTATTTACACACCCCCATTTCTTCATTATCTTATACTTTATTAATTTTTTAGATAAATATTCATAAAAATTAGCTTTCTAATCCACACTTCAAACTTAGTCAATCATTGAAATCCATCATTCCTCACCTTAGTCATTAATGTTTCTTCCTCATCTTTATTTTTCTTATTTTATTGTATATATGTTTTTCTTTTAAGTTGACTTTTCATTCCCTGGTTAATCTTAGTACCTTTTTACAACCCTTTTCTTTATTTTGTTTTTAATAACCAAGTGTCATTTTTGATATTATATTTTAAGTCATTTTATACTTTTACTTTTTATTATTTTAATCAATTTAAAAAATTATTATTTTATTTTTGAATAATCTTTTTTCTCTATCTCATAATAGACGAGCAATTTTCATGTTATAAAAAATTCAAATTTCATGTTATAAAAAAATCGATCCAACATTCTTTACTAATATCTTTTTAGCTTTTTTTGTGTCCATGATAGGTGGAGACCTTCCAAAATTTAATATCTTTTTAGTTTTTTTGTGGCCATGATAGGTGGAGACCTTCCAAAATTTAATATACATGCATTATTATTTGAATCATTGTTATTAATTATGCTAAAGCTTCTCTTTTATATAATAAATATTTTTAATTTAATCTTAAAAAATAATAATAAATTAATCAATTTTCATTGATAATCCTTTGTAATGTGGTCGTTAGGTTTTCACACTCCACTAAAATTGATACAAACCTTCACGGTAAAGAGCCAATATTCTTTGAGATTGAAGTTCATGTTCATTGTCATCCTTACTCCATGCTACAATGTCTAGTTTATCATTACCCTCTATTAATATATCAATGAAAGCTAGCAGAATCAAAGTCATAAAACACAAACAACCCACTTTATATTTATTTATTTATTTTAACGGACACGAGCATCTCCCTCGTACCCAAATTGGGCCGCCTAACAACAGAACGTGCTTCTTGATTTTAAAGACATGATTTGTGGAAGTAGTGTATTTAAATACAAAATCACATTCCATTGACGATATATATATCACTGATTTAATAGAAACCATCAATACAAACCACCAGTAAGTATAAGTAAGTTATTTAAATGTTTTATGGTTTTTTTTAGATTTAGATAAAAATATGATAGAAATTATAATTTTTATTATTTAAATTGTATTTTTTAATTTAAAAATAGATTTAATATATTGAAAAACTCATAGAATACTGGAATTATACAAAATTAATCACTCAATTCTATATATCCAATTTTTTCTTGCTAGATTTAAAACAAAATTAAACAGAAAATATCTCCTTAAAAAACCAAACTTATAATAATTAATATATAAAGTTAAAGTTTAATTAAGCTGAAAGGCGTACACCTATTGACAATGGGCACAATTAATGATCTTTTAACCTTATTTAACCTTAAACCCTAATTTGATGGCTATGCATTGAAGAGGCTGGCATATTCTTAGTCGTCCTCCAAAATCAATGGGTCAGATTTATTGTTCATAACTTTGTTAACATGTTTACTTTTTAACATTTACCTAATCACATTAAAAAAATTACTGTAAGGATATGTAATTGTCACGTTTAAATAATTAAGTAAGATTAAACCATACAGCCAAACGTTTCATATTACCACAGACAGATTACGAATTACCACAGAGGTTTTATGGCAAGCATTCTCTCCCTATACCTTTCGACCTTCTCAACCGCGAATTAGCTGTTGTGCTAGTTACACGCAAATAATAATGTACGATAAATTGAATAACGAGATCTCTGCCCCTCACCATACACAGAATATCAATTGACAAAATTAAGTAATACTAACCTGAACTACTAAATAAATTGAACGTCGCGTCCAATTATTGTGCCCCTAGTGAAAACTCAGATCCAAACTCGAAAATTTTCTCTCCAGAAATACTAAAATCCACCGGGGCTTCCATTATAAAACACCATTATGGCAGCCGCTGCAGTGGATTTCACCCGTCTGAAGAAAATTAGAATCAAATTGGATATCCTTCAGATTCAAAATTTGCAGGAGCTCTCGGAAGAATTTGAGAACGTGAAGAAAGATGTCGCGTTGCTGCTTACACAGGTAAGGCAGAAGCAAAAAGATTTTGAACTTGAGATCGATTTCAGCAATAAACATCAAGAATTATCACGCATTAAGAAACGCAAGGCAGCCGAATCGTCGGACTCGGAGGAATCAGAGCTGGAAAGCTTTAACAGAAACAGAGATTCGAAGAAATTGAAGACAGGCCGAGAAGTAGTTCGGAAGAAGGAATCAGAAGACAAAGGATCGAGATCCGACCAGCCTGCTTTATTTTCTTTGCATGAAAGGAGGAAGCTGAGAGCAAGTTTCGAGAGGGCTGTAGATATTTCTAATAGGGTGGCCAAGATAAGGCTACTCCGTGATCTTAAACTAATTCAAGATGTTGAAGAAGGCATGGATATCAGTATTGAGTTTGATTTTGATTTGCTAGACGATGAAAGTCTTCAAATACTGGAGGAGTGGATAGTTTCTGTATATAAAAACTTGGGAGACGATGGAATGAACTTGGATGAGGAGGCTGAGGATATTCATATTAGTGTTAGTGGTATAAGTGAGTTGGGTCACTAAGGTCTATTCTCAGATTATGTTTATGTTTTTGTCTAATTGATATCAATTAAAAGAAAATTAAAAATTAAAAATTGTTTTTGCAATTTAGTTTACTAAAACTAAACAAAGTAAAAAAGTTAATTATAATGGACATTAAAATTGTAAACATTGTAAATATGGTTGTAATAATAATTTTAAATAAATTAATTAATAGTATTAAAAATTGTTTAAAAATAGTATTATTTTTAAGAAATTATTGAGATTGATGAATTTCTTTCAACACAATTTAATAAAAAAAAAAAAATGAATTCAACAATTAATAATATTGCAATAGAAAATTGTATGTTTATAAATTAATAACCATTCTACTCTATTATAAAATTATAAAATAGAAACCCATACAAAAACCAATAGCATGGATGTAGTACACTTCACTCTACAATGCTCTCAAATCAAAATAAATTCAAATGATCCCTATCAAATAAAGGAGAACCATATAATCCATGATATTCAAATTTACTAACAATTATTATCAAAATAAACACAGTATTATTGATATTCAAATTTACTAACAATTGCTATCAAAATAAACACAAAGCAAATTGAAAATCTGATTCTATAGATTTAATATATATTATTTACCAATTTCATTAGTCTTCCTTTAATTTTCACTTAATTTTTTATTTGATTTTTTTATATTTAATGTGCTTTTAACTTTATCTCTTTATCATGTTCTAAATCTTAAAGAATATTACCTTCTTTGTGTATCTTCTAAATCTTAAAGAATATTACCTTCTTTGTGTATGTTCTAAATCTTAAGGAATAATACATTTTTTGTGTTGTTGTTTTTGTGTGTGAGATTATTAATTTTCACATTAATTTATAGAGAATTATAAACTAAATCTAGGAAGAAACACATGGAAAAAAAAAAACTTGGAGTTCAACAAGAGATCTACGTATATGAAATCTTTTGAGTACTTCCCCACATTTTGTGGATGGTAAACTAAATCATTCGACCTAATTATGGTCCTAACCCGATGGCGGGGACATCAAGTGAGGCCCTATACATGTTCCTAGTCGTGGATTCGAAACGACACTCATCCACTTGAGCTAACCCAACGAGCTTGAAATAATAAATTTTTATTATGTCAAAACATGAATGAATTTTTTTAATATGAACACTAAACTACTCTAATCATTTGCATTCAAATAAAACCATATTGTGGGCAACAAAGTGAGACAATACATGTTACATGATGTGGAAGTTGTGAGAGAATTGCAAAGTAAAAATGATCTTATCTCAATTGTAGCAATCATAGCTTTGAGAAGGCAAATTCTTCATGGAAATGACTAAGTTAGACCTAACAACCTCCAACTTTGATTTGTCTCTCACACTCTAGAATGTGTTAGAAAATTTTACTCCTTTTCAAAACTTCCATGGCAGCAAGAAAAATGTTTTTCTTTTGACCAATATACCTCACAATAAGCTTCACAACTTTCATTATACAACAACTCTCGAAATCTTTTCTTTCTTTATTACATGTAGGGAAGATAACTTTGGACATTCTATCCATACAATCTCTATACCTCTTTAGCACATGTCATTTTTCAGCATAGCTTCTTCCCAATTCAATGGTAAATAATGTACTCTCTTTATTACATGTAGGGAAGATAACTTTGGACATTTTATCCCACAATCTCTATACCTCTTTATCACATGCCATTTTTCAGCATGGCTTCTTCCCAATTCAATGGTAAATAATGTACTCTTTTTGAGAAAATATGTCAAAATTTTGATTGCTCAAAAGTTTAATTTTTTAACTTAACCTCTAATTAAGTTAAATATCATATTCAATGGACAAATAAATCCATTGAGCTCCAATACACTGTACACGGAGGCCATTGCAGCTATTTAGAATATTAAGAATGCACATTGCAATTTGAATTTTTTCTAAAGATTACTATGTGCTAAAATAGTGGAGACACTACAAAACAATGGCATTGTTGAGGGTTTTATCGTTGTTGGGGCAATACGGTGTTCACCCATAGAGAAGCTCGAGGCATGAATATCATTACCAAATTTACTCTGGATGAAGGAATGAGTCATTTTATATTCGTATCTTAGACGCTGGTTGTTGCTACATTAGCCATCGCTCCTACTTATTTTCTTGAAAGGTATTAATTATATATGAAAGATTACGATTATAGATATGAAGCTCCTAATGTGATACATTCGTTTAAACGTTTTGTAAAAACTAATGCCCCGCAATGACTTGTGCCATCTTCTAGCATATTTTGTGCTTGCACTCTATGTGTAAGTAGGTGATGAAATCCTCTACAATCGTTGCAAACTCTGCTACTTTATTATTTGACTAGTCATGGGATGCTCATCGCTACAAATACAATTGTAGGGCCACTCTATTTTAGAATTTCTATTTTGTAGGGCTAGAACACACTTTCGCCACATTTTTTTTTACAACGTCAAACCTCGTTCATGCTATCACATTTTTAATGGCCACAGCGTTAAGGTACTCATGCTTTGATGTGTATCTCAATTTTTTATACTGGGAAAAGAATTAGCCATGACCTCTCGAAGAATTGTTCTTGCACTTATCAAAATAGTACAGACTATTAAAATAATGATTCCAGTGAATTGATTTTGGTCACAACCACCGATTCTTGTCTTTCTAACAATGTTATGTCTAACAACAACGGCAGGTGGTGTAATCCTCCTTGACCTAATTTTCCTCAAGATGGCCAAGTGCCCTGTTGAAATTGTTAGTCTAATGCACTAATGCTACTTAAAACTTGCCTACTTAGAACTTTCCTTAAAAAATAATAATAATAAGATTATCTCACAAATGAGCCGTAACACCAAATAAGCTCTTTGGATTCTTGGAAAGTCAAATAGTGGGAAGCAAGCATTTGATTGTTGGAGGAGAGATTGGAAGCTAGAGCTTCAGAAGAACATCGCAATGAATTATGGAATTCTCTCTTCCAATCTGCAAGTTGGTTTCAATGTCATTGTTTTTACTTTTAAACTCTTCTTCTTCTTTTTTTTTTCATATGATTTTGAGTATTTAAAATATGTATGTTTAAATACTTACATATGTAGATAAATGGGAGAGTAGACATTATTACACCAAAAATTGTGTTGAATGTTCTATATAAATCAATATAATAGAACACATATAAATACATGAAACTTAGGTTTAATATAGGCACACTATCTTAACCACGCCAACAACTAGTTGAGAGAATATCTCAAACACACACCAAACTAGGAGACAACTAGTTGGAGATAATCTCACATATCTAAATAGATCTAACAACCTCCTAAAGACTTGGAAACATACTCTTTACATAGAAATGAATTCTACCCAATATTGACCAATAATCATAACAACCACAAATACGATCACACATAAGACAAGTAGGAGTTAATAATTCTAACACTCCCCCTTAATGACTACTTGTCTTAATCTTTTTCATGTCAGGTTTTTATCATGAAGATGGAAACTCAATTCCTCTTCTCACATTGACTGTGATTCCTCTCAAATATTCTCTCTTTTCTGCAAAAGAAACTTATACTCCAATGAATCCTTCAACTCCCAAACAATGGTTGAGTTACATGGTGACTTCCCTTTAACAGAGTCAAACTAATACAACAGATCCTCTAAATCACATGTGGCTCCCCCCTTAACTAGCAACTTTATTCTCCATGGGACAAGAACTCCTCTTCCTTTACACAACACTATGGGAACCTTTGTTTATATATGCCATCTCATAACACCGAACGTGGGCACATGGAAAGCCCAACGCATCCATCAAGTAGCCACATGGTGAGGAGAAATCATAATTCTCACACTACCACAAACACGTCATAGCAGTAATTACTCACAACCAATCTACTCTCACCTCCTATGCTAATCTATTCCCACATCAAATTAACTTTATATCTCTTGCATGTTCCTGGGCCCTCCTGTGAGGGAGTCTCACTCTAATACCATGAAGAGAAATGGGGGAGTATATATTATTACACACACCAAAATTTTGTTGAGCACTCTATTGACATCAAATAATGTTATATATAAATACATCAAACTTTGACTTAAGACAAACAATATATTAAACACACTAACAGCATGTTGAGAGATTATCTCAACTACACACCAATCTACAAGTTAACTAGTTGAAGAATAGCTCCCATATCCAACTAGCTCTAACAACCTCCTAAATAATAGAAACAAACTCCTTACATAGAGGCGAACCCTGCCTCATAATGACCAATAATCATAACAATCACAAATATGATCACACATGAGACAAGTAGGAGTTAACAATTCCAACAACATATACATATTTTGTTCTCCGTTGTTATGTTTTATTAACATCCTTTTCTTCAATGAACAATTTTAAAATCGTTTGTAGATAAAAAGAACCAATCAATGTCAATGTTCAATCCTAGAACTATTTGATTCCCTTTTAAACATAATTGCTTGATTTGTAATACATACAACTCACACTAATATGGTGGCCCTATCGCAACTAATGCACTAATATGACGACCATGAACATTGGATCCAGTGAATGCCCATGGGACCTGGGCCAGCCCCCCGCGGGCATGGCCCAGGTCCTGTGGTCATGCATTGCGCCAGGCCCCCCTCCGCAAGCTTAGCCCAAGTCTCGTGGTCGCACATCGTGCCAACTCCCCTGCAAGCCTAGCCCAGGTCCCGTGAAAAAGAATTAATAGCATATCAACAAATTTGCAAATTTTTTCCCTTTGTAATTATTTTAAAAAAACGCTACTTGTACCAAAACTAAGAATTTTTATTTCATATATATTTCTCATTTTCGATAACATAGACACATTGACATCACCAAAATCTTAAAAAAAGTCGATTAATCATCAAATTTGTGAAAATAATACACACATTTATTTTCCACACAATCACAAACACATAGCCGTGTTATATTACCTGCCAAAGTGTGGCCTCAACACCTTCCATTGAGATTGCACCTCTATATGCCCATGTATAGAATAGTACCTACAAGCATATTCTACAAGCCCAAGTATAGAACAGTACCTACAAGAATATTCTACATGCCCATGTATGGAATAGTTGATAAGGTCATAATGTTTTTTTGATAATTTTACGAGAATTTCATAAAGTTATGAGGTAAAGTAACATATACTTCACTGCCTGTTATCGATGCATTCATTCTCAGTCATCCTGCTATAAGAACGGCTAGAAAGAATAGATATTAGGCTCCACATTTCAATGGATTCATTCATTGCCTGTGATCCGCGATTTAGACAAGGACAACCAAAATTAATGTGAATGTTATGTGGCCTTTTATTATATTTTTTATATTTTCGTATTTTTATTTAGTTTTTTTAGTGTATTAAACAAGTGAATTATGAAATTAGTCACTTCATTTGCATATGTAATAATAATGATAATATCCTTGCATAATCGTGGATCGAAATGTGGATTAGTATTTACTTTGTTGATACAGCAATGAAAACTTAAAATAAAACCATGTCATGTTTTTATAGGGAAAATAAAGGTGATAAAATGATTTTTTATTTGGCTATGTTTATTTTGAAAAAAGTTTTATAATATTGGAATTAACTTTGTCAAGGGGTATTAGTTTGAATGGTTGGGAGGCAGATTCCATATTCTCTCTAGTTATGTTCAAATTCTTGATAAGACATTTGGCCCTTTTTAATAAGGCTAGAAGGATAGACCCCACTGTAGGTGTGTTTCTAGACATCTTGATTCTTACTAAGTCATAAGTTTCTAGTTAAATGTTGGCTTGCGAGATGTTGGAACTAGTCTAAGGTGTATAGTGGCAATGACCTAGATTTGAACTTGAGTCTCGCCTAAGTAATCGTGGCCAGTTACCAACTCTCCTCAATCTAAAAAACATTAGAATCGACCTTTCTTCAATTACTAATCATTCAATTAATACATATATAATTAACTTGAACAATTAAATGCAAGCATAAAAATCGAAATTCAAAACTTCTCAAATCACAATCGAACTTTAACTTCACATAAATTGTTGAAATATTGTAACTGCAAAGAGTATTCTATTTATTATTGAGTTATTATTCATTAGATCAATCCCCTTTTGTGGATTGATCATGTTGGGCATTGTAATTGACCAAATCCCCTTTTGTGGATTGGTCAAACCCTAAATACATTGTGCAAATTGAGAAATCGGCCCCCATGATAATTAAAGAGGTTTTAACCACTAAGAAGACAAGTCGCCCTTGCCCAATGAAGAGACACCTTTCCAGCACCTACCAGTTTGTATAAATAAAGGAAGCTAGCGCCTCATTATCTCACTCACTTATTCGCTCATCTAGTGCGCAAGTTTGGTAGCTGCAGTTGGGAGAAGAAGGAAGAGAGAGGTGCATTGCTCAGTGTTGGATATTCTCTAGTGTTTGGTTTATTTTCTTGGCATTGTATTGGCTATCTATATTAAGGAAGTTTGTATTGGGTTTTCTCCCCCATGAGGGTTTCCCAAGATAAATGTTGTGAATCTTGTGATTGTGTTTCTCTCAGTGATCATATCTATTCTATGGTTATCTAGTAAATTGAAAAGAAACCTAATAATAGCTTAAACCTTAACATGGTATCAGAGCTAAGTTGAAGAGATCATCTTTCACTGGATAAGCAAAAACGTCATTGTTGTCGTACAAGAAAATTAGGGCTTTTGTTGGAGAGGAATTTTTGCCTAAAACCATCTAGAAAAGTGTAACCTACCCTAGTGAATCTTTTGGCATCTTGAGAGCACCTTTTCAATGGACAAAGCCTTCGGAAAGTCAAACCCTAGTTTTTTACTAGTACCAGAAAACCAGGAAACTAGAACCAGTACCAGTCTAGATTTCCGCAAGCTCAGTTTCAAGGGGTAAAATTTGGATTTTCAGAAATCTGACTACACCAACTTACTCGCCTCAACTCAGCACATCTAACCCCTGGATCAGAAGTTCAAAATTTGAAGTTTTAAAAATTAGGGTTTTGTCATAAAACCTAAGTTACAGTTAAAGTGTCAATTACAGTGTATGTTGTCGTTACAACTGTAGTTCCAGTTACAATGAAAGATTTTGTAAAGTGTTGGCCAACCTTAAAGTTGAAACACCTCTAACGTTTGGAAGGTTTGTTACCTATCACCGCTGCTACCGGATGGTACCACCACCCACCAATAATATTAGAGGTATGTAGTTACATATGTTTCAACTATATTATTCTAAGGGGTACTTGCAGGAGAAAGGATCTCCTATCATAGATCCAGAAGGATCTCAGATCCAACATACTCAAAAGACTAATGCACCCCACGTTTGATTATCTTGATATGCATCTATTTGTTATGACATTATTTTGACCTTGTGAACATCTAGGTGGTATGTTGAAATCATACTAACCATTGGTCAAAATTATCAAGGTTGATTAAAGTTGAGTTTATAGAGCTTATTCTCTAACTGAGATTTATGTCAAGATAACATATTGTCTTAGTACAGAAGACAGGTTGAAGAAAGCACTCTTCATCTTGAGTGAAGGAGACTTTAAAGAAAAGAAACACACTCATTCTTGAGGAAAAAACTCCAGGTTCCAGATTTGATTGATTAAGTTGATAAGATTCAAAGTTTCACATGACAAGTTGATAACTACCCCTTTACAAGTAAACACTATAGTTGAGGTAGCAGTCTTTGAAAAGTATTATACTTGGTAGCATGTGAGCATATTGAGATAAATGCTTAATGTAATCATTTACCATATACAACTAACATCTCCTCTAGGAGAAACTTCTTGTGTTGGTTCCAGGTTACCTTGGATGAATGTTTGATCACAACACTAGAAGAGTGTTGATCTCATTTTGTACTGTATTTCTTACTTTCGATCTTTGTTTCAGACAGGTCACAAGTGAAAGCTCTAAAGGAGCTATTGTGATGATTATTTGTGATATTGTTTTATTTACTATTATCAAAAGAGTAATATTCTTGCTTGTTGTTTTGTTGACCTTGTTTCAGGTCACAGGCGATAACCCTAAGGAAGTTATAGTGAAGGTTGTAGAAGGCAACAAGTTAGATGAGACATGAAGCAGACTATGTACATAACCATATACATTCATGTACCAAATAAGATGAAGAAGAAGTTATCTTTTGAAATCTAGAATATCTCATATGGAGATTGATTGTAAGGAGAAAAAGGCTCCAAAGATGACCAACCATCAGAACAAGAACTCATAGTAGACTCGTTCAAAGGATAATGAAGCCACCTTAACAAGAAGAAGAATTCACTTGAAGTCTGACTCAGCTTTTCATATTTTGACTTGGTATTCAACACCAAGTATACCCCATAAGAGATGATGAAGTCCTTGTAGACTTAGAAGAAATAAAGAGTAAGCCTAATCTCAGAAAGGATCAGATGAAGAAACAACTTCCAGGAATGGGAGACAGATGCCATGAGAAGACTAGATCGTAGCTTCAAAAACTTCTAGGAGATATGAAATCTCTTGGAAAGATTCCCTTGTTTCAGTGACAGAGAAGGAAGCTAGTCAGAAAGACCAGGATATCAATTTTTCCGTGAGACTAGAAGAGAAGTTAGTATTGACTTCTAAGATTGATCTAACAGATCAAGCATGTTACATATGTACAAATCCTTATGTGTGTCCAAAGGATTCTCCCAACAAGAGGGAGAAGACCATGACGAGACACTTACTCCAGTAATTGAAGAAATGGTTCCAGTATTCATGAAGACAACCAAAACAACCATGATTCATATATAGTATGAGATGTAGGGGGAGAAATCCCCATATTTAAAATTGAGTGGAAATTGGTGTAGTACATTAGTTTGGTCATAGAGACATGACTACAATAAAAGATAGAGTTACCTCCATGAAAGAAGAAGAGCTACCTTTAGTATTAGTTATTGAGCCACTCTCAGTTTCAAATGAAGTTGTTGTCGTGATGAAGTAGAGGAGTCACTCTTAGATTTCAGAAATCAAAGTGAGAATGGAGTAGCCATTCTCAACTTCATAGAAATTGCAGGTGCAGAATCCCACTTCCAGAAGAACAGTTGCAGAAAGAGGAGAGGACATACTCTCAGGTAGTGAGACAAATAGATCTTCTTAGAAAGTACATAGAGCTAGCACATGATTGTACATATTGAGTTGCAGCTAAGCAAGTGTACCAGATTAGTACAAAATGATGTGAAAATTTGATTTGAAGTTGAAGATAGAAAGACCCGGGTCTTCAGGTTGAAGAAGGTTCTGTACAGATTGAAGCAAACTCCAAGAGCTTGGTGTGGAAATATTGATAGTTTTCTGAAGAGTTTGGGCTTTACCAAGAGTAAAATTGATTCTAACCTTTACTTCAGGATTATGAATGATGAGCCAGTTATATTGTTGCTACTATATGTAGATGATGTATTCTTGATAAGATGAAGAAAATATATCATCATAGATTGTAGAAGAAGCTCACTACACTTTTTGATGAAAGACCTAATGCATTATCTCTTAAGTAGTGAAGTTTGGCAGAACCCAAAGAAGATCTTACTCAACCAAGGGAAGTATGCAATTGAAATACTGAAGAGGTTTGATATGTTGGAATATAAATCCATGAACACACCCATGGAAACGAAGTTGAAGCTCCTAGTTGATACTTCATCAGAATTGGTTGATGCTACGTTGTACAGTTAGATTAGTGGTTCGATGATGTATCTAACAAATACCAGGCCAAATATATGTTTTTCCTTGTGTTAGTATCTAGTAGAATCCAGACATGTTCACCTTGATGATGAAAAACATGTGGTCAGATACCTTAAGGGTACATTGGGTTTTGGTCTCTATCATACTAGAGATCATGACTTCAGACTGAGTGGTTATATTGATTCAGATTGGGCTAGAAGTGTCTCTAACAAAAAGAGCACCTCAGGATGTTGTTTCGGTCTGGGTTCAACCATGATCTCATGGCAGAGTAGGAAGCAATCAAGTATTGCTCTCAACACGACAGAACCATAATACATTGTTGCATGTTCCACCAATTGTGAAGACATATGGCTTCGAAATTTGTTGACGGGTCTATTGGATCTAGAGATGGAAGAAACCATGATTCTATGTGATAACCAGAGTTGCATAAAAATGACAGAGAACCTTGTGTTCCATGAAAAGTCAAAGAAAATAGGAATATGGTATCATTACATTCGTGATATGGTGCAGAGAGGAGCCATAAAGCTCCATTATGTCGGCACGGATGAACAGCTTGCAAATGTGTTGACCAAGCCTCTATCTCATGTAAAGTTTGAGGACTTTTGAGACAATCTTGGTGTAGTCCGAAAGGACCTACCTCTAAAGGGGGAGTAGTGTTGATGTCAGCCTTGTGTTGAAGATTTTCATCTTCGTGCTGATGTTGTTGTGATGCCAGCCTCGTGCTGAATATTTCCAGCTTCGTGTTGATGTTGTTGTGATGCCAGCCTTGTGCTGAAGATGTCCAGCTTTGTGTTGATGTTGTGTTGTCGTGATGCCAGCCTTGTGTTGAAGATGTCCAGCTTCGTGTTAATGTTGTTGTGATGTCAGCCTTGTGTTGAAGATGTCCAGCTGTGTGTTGATGTTGTTGTGATGCCAGCCTTGTGCTGAAGATTTCCAGCTTTGTCTTGATGTTGTTGTGATGTTAGCCTCGTGTTGATGATTTCCAGCTTTGTGCTAATGTTGTTGTGATGCCAGCCTCGTGCTGAAGATTTATAGTTTTGTGTCGATGTTGTTGTGATGCCAGCCTCATGCTGAAGATTTCCAGTTTCGTGTTGATGTTGTTGCAATTCCTGCCTCGTGCTGAATATTTCCAACTTCGTGCTGATGTTGTTGAGATGTCAGCTTTGTGCTGAAGATTTCCAGCCTAGTGTTGATGTTGATGATGCTCCAGCCTTCGTGCTGTGATATTGTTGTTGTTGATGTTGTATCAGCTTTGTGTTGTTATTGATGATGATGATGTATTAGTGTTATACTAATCCATGTTGATGCAGATTATGATGATGTCATTCCAACTCCCTGTTGTGGATGATGATATTGATGATGAGAAAAACTTTCGATGATTTATAGATATGTCAGTTAGTGTTCCAGATGTTGTTGATGATTGCTACCCTCTCTCTCTCTCTCCTGATGATGTTGTAGAATACCCTTCTTGTTAAGGGGAGTGTTGAAATATTGTAATTGCAAAGAGTATTCTATTTATTATTGAGTTAGTATTCATTAGATCAATCCCCTTTTGTGGATTGATCATGTCGAGCATTGTAACTGACCAAATCCCCTTTTATGGATTGGTCAAACCCTAAATATACTGTGCAAATTGAGAAGTTGGCCCCCAGGCTAATTAAAGTGGTTTTAACCACTAAGAAGACAAGTCAGTCATGCCCAGTGAAGAGACACCTTTCCAACACCTGCCAGTTTGTATAAATAAAGGAAGTCAGTGCCTCATTATCTCACTCACTCATTCTCTCATCTAGTGCGCAAGTTTGGTAGCTACAGTTGGGAGAAGAAGGAAGAGAGAAGCGCATTGCTCAGTGTTGGATATTCTCTAGTGTTTTGGTTTATTGTCTTCGCATTGTATTGGCTATCTATATTAAGGAAGTTTTTGCTAGGTTTTCTCCCCCATGAGGGTTTTCCAGGATAAATGTTGTCTATCTTGTGATTGTGTTTCTATTAGTGATCCTATCTATGCTATGGTTATCTAGTAAATTGAAAAGAAACCTAATAATAGACTAAACTTTAACATAAATAACCAAAACATGATAAAAAAAAATACATGTTACAAAAATCAATCAATCTATCTTACAAAAATCAAGCAATACAATATACAAAGAAAATTAAATAAACTCACTTATATAGCATGGCCATATCAACCCAAAACAATAACATCAAACAATCAAGCCATACCTAAAACAAGTTGACCTAATGAGGGTTAGGACTAAGAAACTCTCTTCTCTCTTTTAATAGTAGAAAAATGCTACCCATATTATATGTAAGTTGAAAGATGCATCTATAAGTTAGGTAAGGGCATTTGTGTTGGGTACACACTTTGAGGTCCATGAAAAATGAAAAAACATTATTTATACTTTGAAGGTGAATTAAGAAAAAAGATCTATACTTTGAAATGATTAAGATCAATCAAGCCATGATAATAACAAGTTGC
>JZKD02S0158459.1:37155-48506 GCA_000966675.3 Picea glauca
AAATGTCACACCTATGCATTTGTGCCATGGCTTAACCATTTACCTTGGCTTGCTAGGAAAAATCCCAAACTTTCCTCTTGAAAATAATATTAAAAACATGAATTTTGCACATATCACCGGGCTCCTTTGATGCAAAGCATGGACATCCGCAAATTATCAGTTTACAACTCCCAGATGCCCTAAAAAAATGTAAAAAATTAAATAATTTCTATATTTCATGTCGGTTTTTTCAGTTGGGCTTGTTTCCAACTCCCCCAACCTCTTGAGGAAGATATAAAAGTACCATTGAGGGCTAGAATGAGGAAAAATATTTTGGTGCAAGGTTATGTTGTTGAGATCTAGCAAGCTTCCCTATCCTTATTATCCTCTAAGTAACATTCCCCAATATGGAAACTCCTTTTCCAGTACATCCTTCCATCTTATATATTCATAGGGTGTTTCCTTATCCCTATTTGGGCTAACCAAGGAAGAGTATTGTGGTTGAGTTGATGCTTGAAGGATTCGTGGAAGAACCTGGGAAGTTGGCTCTTAAGCAGTGGTGAAAGCGAGTCAGGTTTTAATTAACCTTCGTATTTGGTGCTAATATAATATATTTATTTCCCTCCAAATTGTGTGTTCAATGCACCATTGTATGTCTTTGTTTATCATATTTTCTTTGAATATAGTACATGACATGTATATTGTTTCATTATATAACTACCTCATAGAAGCACTTGTCTTGATTCTATTTTGCAGGCTTGTTCCGGCAAAGGATCAGGAGCTCTTCGAAAAGAGGGAGAGGGGATTGAGATAAAAAGGGAGACTTAAAGTGCGTTAAGTAGTTAGGAAAGGAGATTGACCTCAAATGGGAGCTCTTTTTCCTTCTTTCTTTCCCTACTTTCTCCCAGCAAAAGTAGTTATTCTTTGAGTTTTGTATACTTTTCTGTCAGGGAAGATTTCAGTCTTCTCAATATAGTCTTGATATGTCATGATTTGACCCAAAGTCATAGGGGAAATATCATGTCAACATTGCACCTGGGTAAGTGCATATGGTTTCACATCAAAGAAGGGTGTGTATATTTCATAGTGTTGCATGCACTTGGATAAGTGTGCAAGAATGACCTGGGAGTATGCACCGAGCCAAGGATAGACACTATGAAATGTACACACCCTTCTTTGATGTGAAACCATGTGCACTTACCCAGGTATTGAGGTCAGGGAGCCTGTGTGATTATGAGGCTGGTGAGCCAGGATGCAAATAGGCCAGTGTGCCTATCCACATAAATGTAATCATGGTAATTAATAATATTACATCACTACACACATGTAGACTCAGACAAAAAGAGATGGGGGTCTGACTCCAACGAAAAAGGGAAAAGGGGGGCCGAGACTTAAGTCTTAAGGAATGATATTTTATAATATTTATGGAAAAGTGTATTTTATGGATAAATATTTTATCCTAATTTTCCTGGGTAGGGAACGAGTCACCAAGTGGCTTAAGCTACTTATAAAGGTGAAAAGTGTTGAGTTGAAGGAATGAAATATGTATTGTTGGCATTACTATATTTTGGAGGATTATTCATTATTCACTCAAGTGTGCCGAGGGGGTCAGTCCCGAGAGAGGAAAACTATTACCTTATCCTCACAGAGAAACATGTAATTTATTTTTGTACTGTAATAATTTTTTTTTTATCGAAGAGGCAGTTTGTCAATCCTGTGAGCAGTCTCTCTGGGTGATATATTTTTAGTTGAAGAAGCAGGCTATCAGGCCCGTGAGAATACTATCCAAATGACATTTTTTCTGAGAATTGTTCCTTGGTGCAATGAGAATTAGTCACATGTCTTGGAGACTTCATGTCCGACTTGTTTTTGGTAACCCTGGAAGGGAAGTGGGGCATTCGAGGGACTACTAATTAGAGAAGGGGAACACTTCCTCGGGTGTGATAGGTGCATTGGGAATGAGATATTGTAGGTTATTTGGAGCAGCGAGCACCTTGGACTATGAAATTATTTTGAGAATCAGACCATAGCCTATAACTAGGAACCCTTTTCCCTGGTGAAGTTAATCCCTTGCTTGGGGGTGAATTGTTGCTGAAATATTATAAGCAATAGAGTCTATGGCTGGGAGGCACGTTTGAGTTCTACATGGAATTGGCGACTTTCATAAAAGATAAGTGTTCTTTATGTGCTTGTCTTCTTATTATGTGCATATTTATCTATGTTTGACATAGGTTACTTCTTGTATGTTGTTTCATATAAGTAATTTCCATTATTTTATCTAATGCATCTTGCACATGTAAGTGTGGTATTGACATTCAATATTCATAGTCATGCATAAGTATGAAAATTATTGTTATTTTTCCTGTTAAGTCATCCTTTGATATTGGTCATGAGTCTCTGAGGTAAGGATTGAATGGCCAGGTACACATGAAAGTATATTGTGTGCACATGAGGCTATAATTTGTTTGTGTGTGCAGGGAATTAGACCCCGCACACAAGGAAATCAAAATTTGTGTGTGATGCCAAGGTGGTTGTGCGCACGGTTGTGTTGTGTGATCAATATACTCGTACAAAGTTGTTTGATTTACTTCCACTACTTAAGGCTGTGTTAAAAGGATAAATTTAGTGCAGCGTGACTCGGTTTGAGGCTGAACATGTTACCTCAAGTGATATTGCACAGACTAGTGTTTAGTATAGAATCTACGCAATGGATTTTTAGAGTAGATTGTTTAGTATTATGTTGGGTGATGTTACAATATGGTTGGTTCAGAGCTACAGAAGTTGATATTGTGTGACGTGGCCTAGCCTAGGAGACTAGGGATGTTACATTCCAGTATCAGAGAAATTGGTTCAACACTGGACTTGTATGGGCCATAGGTCAACAAGAAGCATCAGATCTCTAGTTTCAACACTAAGCCTACATGAGATGAGTTCTACTTAAGGAAACATTATGATTGGTAAGTGACCAAATTTGGAATTTCAACATGGCCTTGATGCACATTAAGTAAGGATACACAAATGTGCATGCTAAATTCATGATATTGCGGAGTGCGGCACTGGAACTGTGCAGTAAACAATGGTGCATGGGTGTGCACATTAAAGGTTTGGGGCTACGCAAAACAAATTTTTGGTTCATGCACATTACTGATATGCGGTGTACATGTTAAAAAATTGACATCACGCATTGGTGTGCATTGAATACCAGTGCATGCATGGGTTTCAGAAGAAATGATTCTAACAAGATGGTGCAGAGTTTTCATGAAGTTGTATCATGAATGCATCTAACAAATCTTGTTGTCTGCACATTTTGCAGAATTGTGAGCGATTAGAGAAAGATAGAATCAATGCAAAAGGGAAAAATCATGGAAGATGCGCAGAGGACTTATAGTCCTGGTGACGAATTTGGGGATTTATGGTAAAAAAATCCAAGGAGAAGCACATGAACTTGGTAGAAACCATAAAAGGAATGAAAAAATATGTCTAAATATATAAAGTTGATAATGAAAGGCTTATGAGATCCAAGGAGCAACAATATGACTTTAATGTCAAATTGATGCAAATCTTGGATATAATAAAAAATAAAATGGATAAGGAGATAGATTCAAGTAGGTAAAAAAATTACAGGTCTCATGATGAGAAAAGAAGAGAATCAATAAGTGTTGATAGTCATCATCTCCACTCACCAAATAATTCATTTAGAAAAGTGCACAATATCTCAATTCCATCTCATGTAAGGAATCATAAGAGAAGGACTAGGGTGGACAAGCTATAGGGAGAAATGAATATGATCAAACCTCCTACCTTTGAAAGTGAGAAAAAGAAGGATGAAGATGTAGAGACTTGGTTCCTCGATATGAGGAAGTACTTCGAGTTGCATAATTATTCTTTGTGGGTAGAAGGGATAATTTTTATCTATCATATAAAAGGAAAAGCATCAATGTAGTGGGATCAGTTTGTGCAAGTGAAACACATTGATGAAAATAAGGTTACCTGGAGAGAGTTCAAGCGATATTTACAAAAGAAATAATTAACCAAGCGGTACTATGACAATAAAATGGATTTCTTTGAACTCAATCTTGGGAGTATGACAATATATGGCTATGTAATAATATTCTTAGAGCTACTGAAATACGTTGCATTCATCAAGGATGAGCAAGTTAAAATCCAGAGATACCTGAGTGGGCTTCCTTCAATTATCGGTGACAATATATAGTATGATGACCCTAAGACATTGGAGGAAACCATAAGCCATGATAAATTCCTTTATGAGAAGAAAAGGGGAATAATGATTTTCCAAAAGGCTTGGGAAGATAAGATGAAAAGTAAGGTGGAATAGAGGAAGAAGAGGACTGAGACATCAGTTTTTAGAAATACTGTGCAAGGATAGACAACTCTCAAGGAGCCCATAATGATGGATATAGTGGGGAAAACTCCATTGTAGAAAACTACTCAATGTTGGAGTTGTGGTGGGGATCATATGCGCATACATTTCCCTCAAAGAGGTGATAAATCAAGGACTGTATACAGTCTACAACAAGTTGCAAAAATTGATGACATGGGCAGAAATGTGCCAAGGATTTACGCAGCACTGGATAACAAGAAAGTTGAGTTTCAGTTGCACATGATTGAAGTGGAAGGTAAGTTTAATGATCAACTTATTTCTATTTTAATTGACTTAGGAGATATTCATAGTTATCTATATCCTAATATGGTGGAAAGATTCCAATTGTCGAGATTCAACAATCTTGGAAAATCTTGGTTAGTGCAGTTAGCTATTAGAGAAAAAAGGAAAATTAATGAAATGGTTAAGGCATGTCCAATGGATATGAATGGATTGCACACAAAGGTTCATTTGAATATCATAATTTTGGGATCATATGATTTCCTCATTAGCATGGATTGGTTGGATGAGCACCATGTTGTCCTGGATTGTTACAATAAGGCATTCACTTGTTTGGATTAGGAAGGAAACTTAAGAACAATTCAAGGAATTCCAAGAGCTATAAATATCAGAGAAGTTTCAACCTTGCAATTGAAGAAAATCTACAGGAAGGGATGTCAAGTATTTGCAGCGCACAAAGAAGAGGAACCTAAGGATAAATTTCCAAGTGTTGAAGACTACGCAGTACTGAAAGAGTTTGAGTATGTCTTTAAAGAGATACTGGAATTTCCTCCAAAAAGAGATATTGATTTCTCTATAAATATGATGTTAGGAGCAGCTCATGTATCAAAGACTCATTATAGGATGAGTACACTAGAGTTGAAGGAATTACATATATAAATTGAAGAGATTCTAAAGAATGGGTATATAATCCCAAGTGTGTCGCCTTGGAGTGCCCCATTATTGTTTGTGAAGAATAAGGATGGTACATTGATACTTTGTATCGACTGTAGGAATCTGAACATGGTAACAGTAAAGAACAAGTATCATTTTCCAAGAATAGATGACATGTTTGATCACTTAAGGGGCAAAAAGATATTTTCTAAGATTGATCTTAGATCTAGATATCACCAAGTGAGAATAAAAGAGGAATACACCATCAAGACTTCCTTTAGAACAAGGTATGGTCACTACGATTTTACAGTGGTTCCATTTGGGTTGTCAAATGCACCAACTATATTTATGTGTTTGATGAATGGATTTTTCATAAGTTATTTAGATAAGTTTTTCATTGTATTTCTAGATGACATTCTTATTTACTCAAATTCTGAAGAGGAGCACGAGAAACACTTGAGGATGGTACTGCAAGTATTAAGGGAGAATCCACTTTACGCGAAGTTGATCAAGTGCTCATTTTATCAGTGACAAATTCATTATTTGGGTCATATTATTTTAGAGGAAGGAGTAATTGTGGACCCAACGAAGATAAAATCCATTGAGGAATGGAAAACACCAAGAAATGTTGTAGAAGTGAGGTCCTTTATGGGACTTTCATTTTATTACATAAGGTTTATTGAAGGATTCTCACAAATTGTGCATCCAATTACATCTTTGAAAAAGAAAGTTTCACGATTTGAATGGACTCTGGATTGTGCAAGGAATTTTTATCACTTGAAGTTTTTTTTACAAGTGCACCAATATCGAGAATTGTTGATCCTAATGTAGGCATCATTTTGTGCATGGATGCATACAAGGAAGATATTGGTGGAGTCGTTAGTTATAATGGACATGTGGTATGCTAAGAGTCAATAAAGTTAAAAGAGAATGAAAGGCTCTATTCTACTCATGACATAGAATTGGAAGCCATAGTGCATGCCTTGAATATGTGGTAGTATTATCTTATGGCTAAAATATTTGAGTTGAGGATAGACTGTAGTGGTCTGAAGTATCTGTTTGGACATCCAATTTTAAATTCTAGAAAAAGAAGGTGGTTAGAATTCCTTAGTGAGTATGACTTTGACATAAAGCATATCAGAGGAAAAGAGAACAAGGTGGTTGATGCACTAAGTAGGAGGGTGTATGAGATGCATGCTACAACCATTATCATGTACAAATATGATTTGTGTGACATAATTTTAGAAGTTTCCAAATCAGATCAGAACTATGTGGACATAAAGGCGACTTTACAAAAAAGTATGTCACAACATAAATTTGAGGGTTATGATTTTAGAGAGGATGGAATCCTCATGTATAGAAACAGATTCTATGTGCCAAATAATCAAGAGTTGAAAAGTCAGTTGTTTCCAGAGATGCATA
Organism: Picea glauca; assembly: GCA_000966675.3. Classification (NCBI taxonomy): domain Eukaryota; kingdom Viridiplantae; phylum Streptophyta; class Pinopsida; order Pinales; family Pinaceae; genus Picea; species Picea glauca. The sequence continues at coordinate 43,832 of JZKD02S0158459.1, forward strand.
AGGTTCCTTATGTTGGACATCCAATTTACCATAAGACAATTGTCATAGTCGAAAACAAATACTATTGGCCAGGTATGAAAAAGGAAGTTGTTGATTTTATTGCTAGATATCTTTAATGTCAAAAGGTCAAGGATGAGCACAAACATCCAATTGGTTTTATACATCCTTTACCCATTCCTCAGTGGAGATGGGAATTTGTAACCATAGATTTTGTAAATCAGTTTCCAATGACCACTAAGAAACATGGTTGTATTATGGTACTAGTTTACAAGCTTACCAAAGATGTCCATTTTATTCCAGTGAAGTTATCACACAAGGCACCTGACACTGTTGATATATACATGTGATAAATTGCCATGTTGCATGGTGTACCAAATAAAATTGTGTTTGGCAGAGATTCCAAGTTCACCTCGAAATTTTGGAAAGGGATTTTCAAAGGATTTGGAACAAATATGAACTTTAGCACAACATATCACCCTGAGATAGATGGACAAACAAAGAGGGTAAATTGGGTTATTGAAGATATTCTCAGGATGTATGTGATGGATAAGCCATCAAAATGGGAAGAGTACCTTCACTTGGAAGATTTTTCTTAAAACAATGGGTTTCAAGCATCTTTAAAGATGAACCCATTTGAGGCACTTTATGGTAGAAAGTGAAGCATGCCAGTGAGTTGGGAAAACCTAGCAAACCGTGTAGTGGTTGGGACAGATCTACTCCAGGAAATGGAAGAGAAGATGGTAAAGATAAGGTAGAATTTAAAGGTTTCCTAAGATAGGAAGAAAAGTTGTGCAAATAAAGGAAGAACCCATAGATATTTTAAAGTGGGTAACCAAATGTTCTTGAAATTTAAATCCAGGTGCAGTTCCCTGATGTTGGGGAAGTGTTCTAAGTTGGAAGAATGATATTGTGGGCCATTTAAAATCCTAGAAAGGAATAGACTTGTTGCATATATGCTTGTATTTCCTGCATCATTGTTTATTCATAATGTGTTTCATGTGTCATTACTTAAAAAGTATGTACCTAATGTTATTCATATTATTGATTGGAATATATTGATTTGGGTGGAGCCAAAATGCGAGTTTCAAGTGAAACCAATTTTCATATTGGATTGGAAAATCAAGCATCTCCATAATCGATCCATGGATTTGGTAAAGGTCCAATGGACCTAGTACGGTCCTGAGGATGCAACCTGGGGGCACGAGGATTCTATGCGAGTAGAGTATCCACATCTTTTTGAAGATTTTTGAAATTTTGTATGTACATGTGTATATGATGCATTGAGGACAATGCATAAATAAGGGACGGGGGGGGGGGGTTTTAATGTCCCTTATTTGAACCCTTTTTACTTGTACATTTAGGCTGGTGAGTGGTTGTTCCAATTATAAATGTAAATATACATATAGGTTGGTGATTCATTGGAACCTAGTTTTGGTGTTGCACACACCTGACTAGTGCACGAAGAATTGTTATCAAAGATAGGGTGTGCACATCTTACAGTGTTTCACACACCTGGGTAAGTGTGCATGGTTTCAAATAAAATAAAGGTGCACACATCTCACCGTGTTGCGTGCACCTTGGTAAGTGTGCATGGTTTCACATCAAAGAAGGGTGTGCACATTTCACAGTGTTTTTTGCACTTGGATAAGTGCATGGGAAAGACCTAGGAGTGTGCACCAAGATGAGTTATATATATATATATATATATATGGTTGTATATGTATTGAGGCTAGATAGCTTGTGTGATTATGAGGTTGGTGAGCTGGGAGGAAAAAAGGCCAGTGTTCATATCCATGTAAATGTAATCACTCTTATTAATAATATTACATGGCTACATGTAGAGAGACTCAGATGAAAAGAGATAGGAGGATGAGTCCACCGGAAAAGGGAAAAGGGGGGGAGATACTTAAGTATTGGAAAATATTTTATAATATTTTGGTAAAAGTGTATGCTATGGATAATTATTTTATCCTAATTTCTCGGGGTAGGGAGCAAGTCACCAAGTGGCTTAAGCTACTTCTGAAGGTGACAAGTGTTGAGTTGAAAGAATGCAATATATATTGTTGGCCTTAGTGTATTTTGAGGGATTATTCATTATTCACTCTAGTGTGTAGAAGGGGTTGGTTCCAGGAGAGGATGATTATTACGTTATCTGCACAGAGAAGATTGTAAGGTATTTTTGTATTGTAATCAGAATTTTGATGTCGAAGAGGTATGTTGTTAGGCCTATGAGAAGTATCTTTGGGTGAGATATGTTCTATTAAAGAAGCGGGTTGTTAGGAACCTGAGCATACTCATCAGGTGATAGTTTTTCTGATAATTTTTCCTTTGTGTGTTGAGAATTAGTCGCAGGGATCATAGACTTCTTGTCCAGCCTATTGTTGGTAACCATGGAAGGGAAGTGGGGAAGTCGAGGGACTATTGAGAAAAGAAGGGGAACACTTCCTTGGGTGTAATAGGTGCATGGGGAATGAGAGACTATAGGCTAGTTGTAGCAGCAAGCACCTTGGACTGAGAAATTCTGTTGAGAATCATACCATATCTTGTTACTAGGAACCCTTTTTCCCCGGTGGAGTTAAGCCCCAGCTCGGGGGTGACCTATTGCTGAAAGCTTATGAGAAATAGAGTTTATGGCTGGGAGGAACGTCTGAGTTTTGTGCACAGTTGGTGACTTTCATAAAAGATAATGTTCTTTGTGTGTTTGTCTCATTTAATGTGTTCTTATTTATATATGTTTGAGATGGGTTAATTCTTGTATGTTGTCACATATAAGTAATTGTTGTTATTATGTGTAATGTTTCTTGCACATGTAAGTGTGGTGTTAACATTCAATATTCATAGTCGTGCAAAAGTATGACAATTATTGTTAGTTTTCATGTTAATTTATCCTTTGATATTGGTCATGAGTCTCTGAGGAAAGGATTGAATTTTTGGGTGCACATGAAAGTAGTTTGTGTGCATAGGAGGCTAGAATTTGTTTGTGCATGTAGGGAATTAGACCGTGCGCACAAAGAAATTAGAATTGGCATGCGATGCCAAGGTGGTTGTGCACACAGTTTTGTTGTTTTATCAACATACTCTTGAGTAGTTGTTTGAGTTACTTTCGCTGCTTAAAGTTGTGTTAAAAGGAGAAATTTAGTGTGGCGTGACTCAGTTTTAGGTTGAATGCACTACTTCAAGTGATACTACACAGAGTAGTGTTTAGTATAGAATTTGTGTAGTGTATTTTCGAAGTAGCTTGTTTAGTAGTATGTTGGGTGATGTTACAGTATGGTTGGTTCAGAGCTACAGAAGTTGATATTGTGTGATGTGGCCCAGCCTGGGAGGCTAGGGATGTTACACAAATATCCTTCACTAATTCAAATACATAGATCTACTATGTATTGCTTTCGCGGCTATGATATCTGATTGACATGGATCCATTGTGTATTTATTTCGTGGTCAGGATCATTTCTTTCTATATATCCATTTTACGTGGATACATAGTGTAATTGCTATTTGCGCACATTAAGAAAACCTATGTTTGGATAACCCCACCAAGTTTATAAACCCTTATACATCCATGCTGCTTATGGTTTGACCTGGAAACCCTTCTTTCCAACCCCCTTTTTTGATCACCAACTTATCTTGCCAATAGTTTCCCCTTATATTCTCTTTGGTCCTGTGGTAGATTTGGAGTCGTTAAGAAAACCTTTGTTTAGCTAACCCCGCCAAGTTTGTAACCCCTTATACATCCATTTTTCTACTGACTTGACCTGGAAACCCTTCTTTCCAACCCCCTTTTTTGATCACCAACTTATCTTGCCAAGAATTTCCCATTATATTCTCTTTGGGCCTGTGGTAGATTTGGATTCAATACCATCTTGTATCACAGGAGAAAGGGTGGAGGAACTTGGGATCTCTCTCGATATGGTATCACTATGGAGGATAGGTATAAATTCATAACCACATTGACTGTTGAATAAATATAGAAACTCTTTCCTTCGAAATATTTTATATTAGTAACATTTTGTTTGGAATCTTTTCATAGATATTTCATAGAATACTAGTTGTTGAGATCTTACTTTTATATTTCATTAGACTAACAAGAAGTTATTAGTATAACTAACTCTCTTTATAGTATTGCATATTTAAATTTCTTGCAGGATATAGAGGAGTTGTTGGAAAAGAGAGAAGAAACTACAAAAATCGAGAATGACATCAACCATAGGACTCCAGGTGAGTCAATATTTCTCTTCCACCCAATAGTTGGTTCTTTCTTTTGAAATAAGTTATTATATCTTTGATTCGTGTTGTTTTTGGGAATTTATTTCTATATGGTCATTGGTACGTTGTAGTATAGCCTACTACTGTAGGGTATTTTCCCCAATAGAAGTAGCCAAGATACATACAATTATCTAGGTTTGAACCCCTTGAAAATGATGTTTAGGCCCTCAAAATGTCTATGCAAGTTCATAACCTTTGAAATCCTGAAAATATTCATAGAAATTATTTTTTTACTGATATGGTGGCCTGTTAATCTGACCTGCACCCGTAATCGACAATTTTCCTCTATTATCCATCTACTTATTTCCTTGCATAGACGATTTTGAAAAGGGATGCTTCATGATATTTCATCAAACCTTGATCATCCACAATTGGAATTCACTTCCATCGGTAAATTACAAAAGGCACT
>JZKD02S0158459.1:56692-82384 GCA_000966675.3 Picea glauca
CTTGCCATTTCTTTTCACCTGAAAAACAATACCGCAGATCTCCCACTGTAACAAGGCTTATCACAGTCCCGAGCCAAACCCTTGACGACAAAGGCATCCCCCTGAAGCCAATAATTCTATGATACCAAATGTAAATTCTAACCTTGTACAATATCTACTGCAAACTGATATTCAGAAAAGAACAGAAAACATACAATGGAAAATACAAACAACATGACATGTGGATGATGATGTGGAATCACACATGGATGATGACGTGGAATGACACATCATCCTCCTCCTCTTTTCCCTTCATATGCGATCAATGATATCTCCTCCATCGAAAATCTGTGATTTACAAAAGGTTGTTCCATAATATTTTGTCGAACCCCAACCATCAGCGAATGACATTTTTTTTCGATGAACTAGACTTGTTTGTGAATTTTGCTAAACCCTAACCATTGACAATCGAGGATTTTCTTTAATGAACTAGACTTGTTCAAAAATTTCACCGAACCCCAATCACTCTATCAATGATCAACAATTTCTCTTGGCGAACAAACTTTACTCATGAATTTCTCCTAACCCCGATCACTCCATCGGAAATTGGGTTTCTCTTGGAAAACTTGTAGAACTTAGAAAATTTCGACCAAATATGCGATGGATTTGGACCATTGATATCAAGATCAAAATATATCTCAAATCTTGATATGTTAAACTTTTCCAAACTTCTCCGATCCTACAACTAAATTGTAACCATCAATTCTTAATAATTAAGTAATTTGGGTCATTAATTCTTCCACTTCAAAGTCGCCATGAAAGTGTGGAATTCAACCTCCTAATCCAATTTTTAACTCTAGAATTTGTAAATCGAATCCATTTATCATATCGTAAATGGTTTTGAGGTAAATTTGACTTGAATGCATTCATAAGTTTTGGGATTTCACTATGATTTCACAAGTTTCCACGAATCCGTCACAAATCCAAAATATGTAACAACAAATTTTTCATATTAGCATTGTTCCTTAGCCCATATGGGTCCAGTGTTGAATCAAAAACTCTAATACCACTCTATAGAATTCCCCACTACTAAACCCAACAATTTAAAAAAAAAAAATGATACCAATTAAATCCAAAGTATGCATGTTGAAAATGCCCATACATCTAACAACATTAATTTAAACATGAATGCAGCTAAATTAACATTCACAGAACTACGTACAATGGATTATGACTAAGAGTAAGTACGCAACAATGAATTTACATGATTAAATGCAACACAATTGGGATTTAACATGCATCTAGAAGAATTACAAATTTCCACCAAATATACATACTCATGGAAGCATATAATTCACATAGTAATAGATTTTATGCACAATAATCAAATCCCATAAATAAGAACATAAAAGCAAAGATAAAACACTTATCTTTTTATCAACATGTGTGAAAAAAATTGTAGAGGATGGACGTTCCTCCCAACCATATATTTGTTGCTCCAAATATTAGTAGCAAGTCACCCCTGAGTTGGGGCTATGAATCCACAACAAATGGGTGTCTCTATTTTGTCCACTCACGACCCAACATAACCCACAACAAGTTAATTTTTCCTACAACTATCTCAATCCACTAGCTATTTTCCCCTCAACCTTCACGACCCACGGAATGGGATCCCCCTTCACTAAACACAGTCCCTCGGGCCTTCACACTTCCCTCCAGGGATCTAGCACAAGTTGGCTAGGAATATGTCTTGTTGGGGACTTTAGGGATGTTAGTTGCATGAAGAAAAAACTCACAATAGAAATCTCATTGTTGTAGGGTAATATCTCTCACAAAATCTCACTCTATAGGCTTGACAATAGGATTATTCATGAATTTACAACTCCAACCAACTTCCACACATGCCCACTATGGATGCCTTCAAACCCCAACACTCTATTTTATCTTGATGTCCCAAAAAATAACTGTAAACACCCCTCTCCTTTTCCATATGAAATTCCTTCCCCCAATGCAAGTTGACTCTCACACTCCCCAATCATGATTGTATCCAGTGCCCGTGCTCTCATAACTATGCGATGTGACTTTTCACACCTACCCTCTTACATGTGTTTAATGATTGGCTTTGGGAACACTCAATCAGAAATTAGAAGGTTCATACACCAATAATAATTTTAGAAACTGGGTTTAGAAATTCCCCCTTTGACTCCTCTCTTAGACATTCTCTTAGACCCTCCCCTCTCTTGCAGAAACTGATCCCCCATTACTCCATTTGTGTCCATCTGTAGCTAGCATTACATTTTGCGTTATTATCATGATATACTATGTTTACATATTCAATATTTGGGCCCATGGCCCTACATCATATTTACATTATATATCACTAATCTAGGGATTAAAATGGGGATGCTACATTTCCTTGTGAATTTTTCCTTAGAAGAAAATATATTCCCAAGGGGATTGGATCTAATGGTGAAGAGAAAGGAATGTTTTACCAATGGGAAAGGTTCAATTACCATGAAGGATTTTCCTAGAGCCATAGGTTTTCCTTGAAGTAGTGGTTGAATCTATGGTTGCACCTAAAGCTATTATGTTAAATGATATCATGACCTACACACATATAAATGGATCAAATCTCACCTCCATATCCTTCAAATGAAAAATCATAATGGATTATTTCAATCATTTCAAATGGACCATTTCAAGTTGGAATTTGATGTGACGTCTCTCATTCTAGTATGATTAAAGCTTAAGTCCAACTAAATCTTAATGGATTACCATCTATTATTTTAATTAAATATTCTAAGAAAAAAGATAAGATAATATGAGGTTTTTCTTAATCACACACATTATTAAAATCATTCTCAAATTTCTCTTAGATATTTTTTTAACATAATAGATATAAGAGGTTGAAAGATAATTTAGGATCTGTATTACTATGAAGAACTTTGGATTAATAAGGCTTGAAGGTTCCGAATTTATATTATAGTGCTAGCTTATTGACAGTATGAAGAACTTTGGATTAATAAGGTTTGAATGTTCCAACTTTATATGATAGTGCTAGCTTATTGACATTTAAAAATAAAGAGACATTTCAGATGATTGTGTCTCCAAAGAATCCATGCATGATAATGCATATAGGAATGTTTTTTCGGGGATACAAGCATGCCATGGGTGAGGAATATGATAAGCTAATTGTGTCTCCAAAGAATGGATATATGAATTTGGGATACAAGCATACCATGGGAGAGAAATATGATAGACATGGTTGTGCAAAACATAGGTGATGAATCAATGGATCAATTTGGATATGTGTTTCAATTTGAATATATGGAGAAAAAAGTGCACATAAATTATCAAATAATTACTTAATTATACTTGATGGTTAACCTAGAGAGAAATTCAAATAATATGATTAAAACATATAATATTAAAACTTCCCACACTATCGAAAAAAATAAATAATAAATGAGAAGATATCTCACCTAATGAAGATATTATCTAAGACTTATATAGATTAAATCAATGGATGTTGGTAACACAATATTATTTGAAGACACTTAAAAAATTATCTTGTAATTGTACTTTATTAAGATCATTGTGGTTCATAGTGGATAATATTGAATTTATGTGACCTTTGATATGTGAGTTGATTATAAATATTATTTATAAAAGAGTTGATTATAAATATTATTTATAAAAGTTTTAATAAATAAAAGAAAATTTTATTAAAAAAAGAAAATTGTAAATAAAAGAAATATAATAATAATTTTATTTAATGGTCATATAGGGAATTTGATGGAGGAAGCATGTACTTAAGTTAAAAATATATTATATAAAAATATATATAATAAAATATATAATTTATCGTCCTTGAGGTGTAGGATAGTCGGTGACGAAGTGTGTTGTTAAGGCACTCTGTGATGTTAAAGTCACTGGTTTGAAATCTGTGGGGACAAAATATCCAACCATGTTAAGAGTTGATGTGGCTCAGGCCGGATGCGATACTCAGATGTTTTTGACGGCTTAGATGTCCCTAAGTCGTGGTTTCTCAGCCACAGGCTAGTCTCGCAAGTTACGGAAAAACAAACATATATATATATATATATATAAAATTATAATTTATCATTATATAGGATGTACATTTTTCTATTGTTATTTTTCTTTTGAATTAAAATATTTATAAATTAAAAAAATAGTGTGAAAACATTATTAAATATGATAAAATATGAATCTAAGTGATATGATTATCAATTTTTTTCTACAATTATATATATATATATATATATATATATATATATATGATTTTAAAGTTTTTTTAGTTATTATTAAACCTTTGTTTTTTTATAAAAATCATGTATTCTTCAATGAACTTTTTTCTTATAATTTTTTTTTGTTTATTTTTTAAATATTTAATTATTTTTTCAATATGTTAAGCAAATTTATTAAGCTTAAGAAACTAGTTGCATTTTAACATATATTTTCATAAAACAATTCAAAAAAATCTTAAAAGACTTTATAAAATAAATATCTCGTCCCCTCCCCAAATGGAATAGGGTTAAGTGAAGTTTCTTCATTTCTATATAGCACTTATTTCTTCCTTTGTTAAACAATATATAACCATATAGATTGACTACACAGTAGCCATATAGATTGATTACACAATAGTTGGTAGAAGTAGGACATCTAAAACAACTTAGTTGTAATCCCCTTTCAACATCTAGTTATATACTCAAAAGAGAGTTTGAAATTCTTTTTAGACTAATTAATGGTTACCTGGGTTCAAGACATATTTTCTAACACATGACTAGGATTCCTTTTTTCCTCTTCCTCTCTAAAACTATTCTCATTATTTTTAAGATTTGCACATCTTGAAATTTTATTTGGGTTCTCTATTTGCGTCACACTAGGAGAATTGATCTCTTTGGAGTCTTGAGGGTGTGCCACTTTTGAGTTCAAATATACCTTTATGAGGAGATGTATTCACTTTCTTAGTTTTTGGTAAGGCATTTTTGGATTTTGAGTTCAAATATATTTTTATGAGGAGATGTATTCACTTTCTTAGTTGTTGGTGAGGCATTTTTGGATTCCTCCAAGATGGTTGAATTTGGTTATAATTCGTGATAGAATTTTCCACTACAATATGAACTTCTAATAGGTGATGATTTTCATTGGCACCATTCCACCACCTAGACCTCTAGTTGTACCATGTTTTGGTGAGAGATCTAGTAAGGTTCAATTTTTCTATAAATTTTACTAATTTTTAATTAGGACAAAAAGTGGTTGTATACCCTATCACAAATATAGATACACATTAGAATTGAATTTTCTCATAGTCTAATTTATTCTTTTAGACATAACTAATAAAATGCATCCTTATCTCCTCTCGTAATCCTCCAAATTGATAGAGTTTTACAAATATCCTCGCATAAGTAGTGATACATCTTTCCACAATTTTAGGGTTGTATAATTGAAACTTACCAATGTTATTCCCAATTACAGGGATAGTTTCTAGGGGTTAGAATTGAAGGGGAAAGTTAGGGATCCTTACCCACACCAAGGATGAGGATAATATGTTCCCATAAGGGTCAAAGGTTGAACCATGACTTCATGCAAAGGAAAATATTTCCTTAGAACTAGGAGCCATAATGGAGCATGCAATCCATGCCAGAAGATGAATCAAATTCAAATATGAAGAATCCCCTTACACTTGGACATATATAGGATTCTTCTATTAGGAGAGGCTTCTAGGTTAGATTGACCTATTGGTGTAAATTCATTGGTATTTTCCATAATTCATTAAAATGTTAGATTATCATATGCTCTTGATAGAAATCAATCTTAACTAATGCTTCCTTCACCATAAAAAATATAAGTTTTAGCAAACTTTTCAATGGAAACGAGACTAGAGGGAGATTGTTCCTTTGAATTAATTAGATTAGATGAGATTAAGACTGTATCGAAACTTTTTTTGACAACGTTTCTAGTGTCTGGGTTAGGAAATGATTTAATTATGAAATGGTTGTGAGGTAAGAAGAGGAAGGCTAATGTCCACTTGATATAGGGATCTACAATTCAACATCAAGAAGGTTTTCATGTTGGGAAATCAATCACCCTTTAGATGAACCTTTAGATATGAATCCATGTGACTGGAATTGAAGAAAAAGAGTTGACAATAATTAGGGAAAGATACCTAACTACATAGTAAGGTCGAGCTCACAGATTTCATTGTTAGTATGAAAATTGTGATTATAAAAGAGCCATGAAGATTGTTTTCTGGTATTAAGGGTGACAATAGTATGGGATCTAATCCACCCATCTATCCATAGAGAGTGTAACCTAAGCCTCAAATATTTTCCTATTAAACAAAAAAAATTCACATTATTTGTTTTTTATTGATTATTTTTTTTTAATTGGTTGTTTTTAGATAATAACATAAAAATGAGTGATGATTTAAATTAACTTCTAAAATTGTATTAAAAAAACTATTTATATAAAACAAGGTAAATTGTTGTTAAAATATTATTTTATTTATGTATAAACTTGTCTAAAAATATTTGACAATTTCTATAGTTAACAAAAGTATTTGGTATTTTTAATGGTTAGTAAAAACTTTTGAAGGGAATTTCCCTACATGTAAAAGTGTTTAATTTTTATATAGTTAATAAATGTTTCATATTTTGTATAAAATGTTGATAAATTTTATGTAAAAAGGGAATTTTAATAATAATCTAAAAATATTGATTTCTAACATTATAAATTTAGTAAGTGTTGTAAATCTACATTTATATTTTATTATGTGTTAAAGGAATAAAAAATTTTGAGGTGTAAATATTTTTTCAAGTTTTAAATTTAGTAACAGTGTAAATTTACATTCATATTAATTATAGATTTATTAAATGTTAAAGGAAAAAAATTCTTTGAGGTGTAAACTTTTTCTCAACTTTTTAAATCTGAAAAAAAAAATCATTTCTAAAAATTTGATTTCTCTCTGTATATTATGATAGATTTCAAGTTAAGATGGATTTATATTTGTTAGTATGGAATTCTATGTTGAACATGGAAAGAATTATACATCTTCATACTAAGTAGACATCATTGAAATGTTTTAGCCATGAGAAAATTTGTATTGTTAATTTCCCTGGCACTCCATATAACACAGTTGACAATTAAAAAATATTTTATTAAAAATGGACATTGAAATATTTTATTTATGATTAATATCTATTTTTTATTATTATTAATATTTTTAAATATTAAATATCATATTTATGTAAGCATAGAAGAAATTACACTTTTCTCTCCTATTTTAAATATATAACATATAAAAAACAATTACAAATATTTCTTATATGTATAAAAAAAAACAATTCAATTAACAAATTCCAAAATAAAAATGTTAAAGTGCACTATTAAAATTTTACAAATGCAATATTCATATTATTGGAATCCAATATTGATATGTTTTCTTATAATTTAATATTTAAATCAAATCCAATATTCATATTATTGGAATCCAATATTGATACGTTATCTTCTAATTTAATATTTAAATCATTAAAATTAAATATTGATATTATCAAAATATTAGTATTGACCTATTTCATTTTAAAAGAAGTTACATGGAAATTATACATTAAATCTAGAAAATAATGATTATATTACAATATTTTTATTAAATTGTGCCCCCAAAACAACTAAATGTCCACGTATTTCATTTTAAAAGAAGCTTGCATGGAAATTATACATTAAATCTAGAAGATAACGATTATATTACAATATTTTTATCAAATTGTGCCCAAAAAAACAACTAAATGTCGATTTTTTTAAATGTTGTATACGAAATTATTTTTTCTTTATTATTACTTGCAATTGTATTATTAATTTTTTGCAACCATAAATTTCAAAAATAATTTTAATAAATTTTAAGAAAATGAAATAATGTCAAACACATTAAATAATTATTTGTTTTTTATATATATTTAATCCCATGTTAATGATATTTCTTTAATCATTAAATTACTATCACAAAACTATTTATATTTATTTTTTATATCAATCATTAATGAGACCTTTTTTAAATTAATTAGGAGATTAGTATTAATAAAAAAAACACCTTAGCAAGACCATAGAATAAATACAACCATACATGTTCTAAAGATGTCTAACCGTAAAAACAAATTGTGTTATCTATCTGATCCTAATTATGTCCATCCTAATTATGTCCATGGGAAAAAGTATCCATCATTTTTTAATGTTATCTATTCTACAAAATAAATTAGATAGTTTAATAACCTTACAAAACATAAAACTAACAAAAGGCATGTCTGCTAGCCACTTATTCCAATGTTGCATTATATAGTTTTGTAGTTGGTTTCTTAATTCCCATTACATCTTCAAGATGGTGCATTGTTTCTTTCACATTCATCTTTCTATAGTTTTAATTCACAGGTTGAACCTGGTTTAATGTAGACAAATGGTCTCCCTTGGTTATATTAATCAGGCCATAGTCCAAATATTATTACATTCATCTTCTAGGAATACCATTTAGTGCTTTTTTTTGTACAAGTGTGCTCATTATTGTTGCAACCTAAGTGACTACATGTCGTTCATTCTCATTAATTTTTATAGTTTCAACAAATATTGACATCCTATTGACTTAGAAAGATTCTTCATGGTTCCTTAAAAGCATCCTAATATCCCTTAGTTCCTAGTATCCATGATGATAAAAATATTGAGAGAATTATATTCTGGATTTGTAAACAACATTGTACAAACCACACTTAGTCCCCAAGGAGTGTGACATACTGAAGAAAGAGAATAGGGTTTGAAATCCCCCATACAAAGGAATATATTCACAGGAAAGCCAAAGAACAAACCTCCTCCAGGAATGCAATATTTAAGACCAATATAACGCCCCATGCCTGAACGGTAATTTGGAGTAAAAATCCCTTGGTTCCAAGAAACTAAATTTATGCAATTCACTTAGCGTTTCTAGAACCACAATCTATTCATAATCACACCACTTTGAAGCATTGGAGAAAAATAGCACCTAAATTGAAGCAAAGTTAAACAAGTAGAACCTCCAATCAAAGAGTGTTGACTCCTTGTTTTGACCATTTTCCCCTTATTTCAAGTTCCTTTTTGCACATGGGGATCATACAATTCATACCTCTATTAGCTCTTTTTGAAGGTATTATCAAGTTTCTTCCATCAATTTGCTATGGATCAACATAAGGTATGTGTAGTATTCATTTTGATGATTTTATGATGAGCTTATCCTTAATCAAGTAAGTGCAATCCATTAACAATTGTCTTTTGATTGAAATAGGTTGAAAATGCAATCCATCCCTTGATCCAACCCTTGATCTGGTCCTTGATCCGATCCTCAATCTGATCCTCCATCCAACCCTTGATCCGACCCTCGATACGGAACTCGAAGCACAACAATTTCGTGGGTTGGCATATCGGTGGGCCTTTCCTTGCAAGTGTGAAACATGGGTTTCACACCTATTCGAACCCTCCAACTATGGGTCTCATTACATTTTTATTTGAACATTTGCGTTCAACCTTCATTTTGAGTGCATGAATTTTCTAGAAGATGTTGTTCGTTACTAGTTCTTAATGATTTTCTGTTGTAGGAGAGTGTCGACTCTTTCAGTGGTCGACCTCTCAGTTGTATCTAAACTCTATAAATATTGGAAGTCTCTTAGAATGAGGACGATAATGATAATATAGCTACTGTATTGAATTTTCCCCTATAACTCAATTATGATATTAATATGATCCGATGCACTGAGATTGTGTCTGTTTCTTAAGCTGGAGTAGTACCACGACAACCAAGGGGGCCCACCAGTGGTCTGTGTGTTTTGTTAATTTGTTGTATAGTCATATTTGCATATATTACTCTCTTGTGCAGGTTTCTTATTTAAGTTGTGTTTCCTTATCTAACTTGCAGGTTATTTGTAATTTTCCATATCTAGATATCTACCTGTGCATTCTCTTATGTATCACTTTCTTATGCAAGTTATTTATTTAGGATGTGTTTCATTACCATATACATGTCCCTGCATTATTTTGATCGTCATTGAGTGTTGTGTAAAGATTTTAAAATGGGCATAATTGTTTAAGCATAGTAACAACTGATTCACCCCCCCCCTCTCAGTTTTCCAACAATTGGCATCAGAGCCGGTTCCTTTTATTTAAAGGTAGATTAGTAAGCTTAACATGAGAAATCATGAAGGAACTTCAACCAATAAGACCCCCCTACTCAATGGAACAAACTTTGGCTTCTGGAAAGTTAGGATGAGAACCTACATAATGGATTTAGGTGTAGATGTCTGGGATGTGGTAGAGATTGGTTATGTAAAGTCAGTTGTACTAGCTAATAAGGATGACAAGCTAGAATTCAGCTTCAACGCTAAGGCTATGAATTCTATTCTGAGTGGGCTTGCAGAAGAAGAATTTGTAAAAGTTATGCACTTAGAAACTGCCAAAGACATGTGGGACAAACTCATTAGCAGTTATGAAGGTAATGAGAAGGTAAAGGATGCCAAGATTCAAACCTACAGAGTACAATTTGAACAACTACAGATGAAATAAGATGAAACTATTGGGAAGTACTTTCTGAGAGTTGAATAAATAGTAAATGCAATGAAATCTCTTGGTGAAAAAATTGAGGAAGCCTCTTTAGTTCAGAAAATTTTGAGATCTCTGCCAGATAGGTTCAACCCAAAGGTCTCTACTATAGAAGAACTTAATGATCTAAAATCTTTGTCTTTTGATCAACTTCTAGGAACATTGACTACATATGAAATGAGGATAGGTAAAGATAAATCCACCACTAGAGAAGCTTCTTTTAAAGAAAATAAGAATGAGGAATCTGAGCCTAATGAAATTGAAGGAAAATTTGTGAGAAGACTAAAGAAAGGACTGGGAAAGTATCAAGGAAAGTTTCCCTTCAAATGTTTTAACTGCGGAAAGATAGGTCACTTTGCATCTAAGTGCCCACACAAAAAGAAGGACTAGAAATCTGAAGGTGAAGAGAAGTATAAATCCAAAAGATTTGATAAAAAGAAAATTTTATGTGTAAACAATGATGACTCTTCAGAAGACACAGATAATGACTCTTCCTGTGAAGATAAGGTAAATGAATTTGTGCTTATGGCCAAAGAGTATTATGATAATAAAATCATAGGAAGTGATGTTAATGATGAAGAAGTTGTGGTTGAATTGGAAGGAGAGTTGACCAGCGCTTTGGAAGAGATTGACAGACTCGGGCTTAAGAAGAGAAAGAAAAAACAATTGTTGATACATTTCAAGAAAGGAAGTAAAAAACCTGATGAAGACTTTGCCCTGCTAAAAGTGGAATTAGAAGAGGTAAATAAATAGAGGACATTCTGAAACAACATTTATCAGAGAAGAAGACAAGATGTGAAACTCTGGAAGAAGTAGTGAAAACTAGAAAAGAGTTGGAGAAGTTTCAAGCCTTGTATCACCAAAATCTATCAAGTATCAAAGTCTCAGAAGGATTAGCCACCATTCTGAATCAGCAAAGGAATCCAAAGTTGAAAATTGGTTTGGGTTATGAAGAGGGATCAAGAAGTGGTCAGCCAAACAACAAAGAATCCATCAAGTTTGTCAAATCCAAAACCATTGACAACAACAAACCTGCAGAAATAAAGGAAGATAATTAGCCGCCAAGGAGGAGTAAAGAAAAAGGTGCCAGAACTGAATCTGTAGAACAAAGAAATAATACACCCTCTACCCAAGGAAATCATCAGCATGGAAGAAATTGACTTGCTCAAAGAAGATAGCCATTTTACAGGTACAAAGATTTTTTCTATGGATATTGTTTCTACTATTTTAACTTTGGCCACAAAGTTGTAAATTGTTCCATAAGATTTATACATAAGAAATCAAGACACCCAAGGAATAATTATCTGCAACAAAAAAGGATGAGACAACCAAGTAATAAACAACCACAGATTACAAATTGTCAAATTAATTTTAGATATATGCAACTGAGAAGGTCAAGAAATAATGAACAACCAATGAGTAGACAACGTTGCTCCAATCACTTTTACCTATTGAACAATTAGATCGAATGTTATAACTGTCATAAATTTGGCCACAAAGCTGCAAAATTCCATCTGAAGAATTACAAAGAAGATCCAAGGATAAAACCCTTAGCTAAAAATACCAGCACTTGGAAAAAGAAAGACAGTGAAAAATGTGGTCTAGTACTTTCAGTTGAAAAACAAAAGGACCCCTGGTATATAGACAATAGATGTTCCAAGCACGTGTCTATAAAATCAAGACAAGTGGTGGCTAAAGGCATAAGGATAGATAATGTTGTTGATAAATCCTCCCCTGCAAGAAAAGAAGAAGACTCAAACACAATAAAATAATGTTTTGTTAGCATTTATCCCATGGAAGAAGTAGAAGAAGAATCATGTCATAAGATGGAAGCAGAAGTTGTGAATCTTAGAAAGAAGGTTGAGAATTCAAGCACCCAAATCAAGTTATTGAACAGTTCCATGATCCCAGATGAGATCTTGGATAGTTAGAGATCACCAAATGACAAATCCGGTCTTGGATATAACAAGGAAGAAAACAGTACTCCTAAGAAACCCGATGCAAATCCTTCATTTGTAAAAGGGGAAAGTAGGTATGACTCGGGCTCTTCATGTTCAAAGAATGAAAGCAATACTACAATATTTAGAAGATCAAACCAAGAAAGACACCCAGAAGCTACTCATACACCTCAAAGTAATTTTATAAGAGAGACACCTTCATGGATGAATCAAATAAGGTATGAGAGTGTTTGTAACGGTTATTATTTTTCCTTGTGATGAATATGGTCATAAAATCCTTGGATTGTAGGAATCATAGAAGAAAAATGAAGTTGTTGTAATAAAATATCAGAGAACAAAGTTCAAGAAACAAGGACACTCACATATGTGGATAGAAAATACTGAACAAGTGAACATGAGTGAAGTTAATTGTTGCAAAAGGAATTGCAGTCATGTGACAAGCATAGTATAAACTTTCTCAGATGACTTTAGAGAAATGTACAGTAAATAAGCATCTTGGATAAAGACAGATACATCTAGTTAGAGATAGATGAAGATCAATAGGCAGATCCAAGGGTTGTTTGAAAAATATGAGCTACAATTGTGCAGGGTTCCAGTATGATAACAACACCCGCAGCAACAACGTTCTAATGGACAAAAATGATATACATGACATCCCGTAGAGACAACAAGAGGAAAGAACTTGTCAAAAAGAGTTGACCTTTTACCAAAGGGGGAGAGCAGTCAAAAGCAGAGAGAGAAGAGTGATAGGGGAGTCATTCATTTATGACAAGAAAAGGTTGATGAAGGAGTCCCAGTAAGAGAGGTGAGCAATATTGAGTATACTACAGAGGACACAGCTGAAGCTGAAGATGAACAGGTCCAAGAATTAAAAGGAGAAGACTCTGGTTTAGATACAAATACTCTGCAGGACTCAAATAAGAGATTCCATCTTATCAAGGGGAGTATGTGTTGGTTGAATATCTGATACCTCTGCGAAGTACGACAACAGCTCAGGGGGAGTATGCTTTTCTTTGACATTGATGTCAAAGGGGGGGAAAAGGAGTGGTCTGGATGCTATAGTTGGAGGTTCAAGAAGAATAGCACATCCTTTTAGGGTTTCCATTAATGCCAAAGGGGGATATTTCTGGCATAATTTAAAGGAAAGAATGTGCTTGTCATTGATGGAAAGAACAACAGTGACGATGGCATGATTATAGAAAGAGGGTGCAGAAGGAATCAAAGCTTAGAAGGATTCAAAGCTCAGGAGGAATAGCGTGAGTTTGTAGAAGGAATCAAGCTTAGGAGGAATAGTGTAGAGTTGCACACATAGCACAAGTGTACACCAAGGTCAAGGTCCAAGAGAAGGACTCGCAAGAGGATTCAAATCTCAGAAGGATTCAAAGCTCAGGAGGAATAGTGTGAGTTTGTAGAAGGAATCAAGCTCAGGAGGAATAGCGTAGATTTGCACGCAGAGAGCAAGTGTGGACCAGGGCTGAGGTCCAAAACAAGGACTTGCAAGAGGAGCAAAGATTGAGACCTTTGAACACTTAGAAAACTTTCTAATTCAGAGAGATCAGAAAGATCAGGAGGAAGAACGACAGTGTCCATTGGATCACCAATCCTGAATAGTCGATGATTGTTAGATCAACATCCAATGACTAGAGGAAGTGCAGAGGAGAAGTACAGATCTGATCAATTGGATTTGAGCGTCGAGGATCAACAATCATTGAATCTAGAAATAAATGAAATAATTTTAATCCTTTGATGAGCGTAGGAGAGAGGACTTGTCAAAGTCCCGAAGTAAGCAGGGATCGTCCATCGTCAAGACTGACAGGTGGCACACGATCCTCAATTCCGAAGAAAATGAATTCGAGGATTTTTCAGTTTGAGACTTGAAAAAACAAAAGTCTGGAGAGCCAGAGATCCGGAGTAAACGAAAGTCGTCAAATCAGTTTGAAGTGGAAGGATAGGATAATCTAGAAAATAAGAATCGTAGAAAGATCAAGTCATCGATATGATAACATGATCGATGAACAACATTTAGTTCAGGTCTAAACATTGTGAGGAGGTTATTGTTCAGGGATTCTCACTTTGGAAGAATTTTCAACTTGAAAAGTCGAAATACATGAAGGAAGAAGTCCCAAAGTGAATGAGGATCCACGTCAACAAGACTACATCAGCAAGGACACATGGTGAAATCAGACAATGACAAGTGTCAAGATGATTCGACATTTCAGGTACTTGCAAATCACAAATCTGAGTGACACATGGTAGCTACTAGGCTCATGACACATCATCAAGTGAAGTAAGTAAGTGATGTCACTCCAGGATTTTTACTTTGATATTTTTACCACCATCATTTTCCCAAAGTCACAAAGTCTCGAACGTCGAAGTCCCGAAGTGGATACGAGTCGTTCGATCTAAAGATCACTTCGAATGCATTCTCAACCGTTGATCTAGTACAGTGGAAGGACAGTGTAAGTGGAATCATTAACTGAAATCAAGTGGTTTCCACCACCTATGATTGATTCAGCAGGTGACCACTCCAAAGGAGAATGAAGCAGTGATTAGCTTAAAGTCCTAAAGTGTCGAAGTCACTTATGATCATTGATCGTGTAGGAGGGTACATATCAACAGATGATGAACTCCAGGAAAAAATACTCTGGATAAATGTGAAGGAGAAAGGTTTGATATTGTTGAAGGCTGAAGTCACAGAGCAGAGGATGGCCATTAGATTAGAGAGGACACACGTTAGTGGATTTTGAGCTCTGGGAAAAAGAAAAGGAAGGTTGAAAGAAAGTTGAGAGTTGAGATTTTCGAACCCTGAATACCCGAAGAGTTTGTGACCATTGATCCAAAAGGGACACACATCATTTGTTCTTCAACTCCAGGTGAAATGCTATCGGAGCAAGCAGAGTTTGAGAATCAAGACTCCTGAAGTCCAAAAGGCAAAGTCGATCTCGTCCATTGGTTTGGAGGGCCACATGTCACTTGATCATTAAGACTAAGGATCGCGAGTTGATGTAGGAAAGAAGGCAGGATAAGTCAACAGATAGGAGCCATTGATCGAGGAGCACTGTTAAGATCATGAGATCGATGGTCCCATCGCATTACGGGACCAGATCATGCTCGGGTCTTATTTTTTCTTGATCAGGCTGCAATCGAAACCATGGTTTTTGGGAAAGGACACATGGAGGGTCGTAGTGAATTACGGGGAGAAAAGCGGGTTTCCCTAAAACTACCTATGGATGCACCCGGAATCGCGTGGTCATGTGAAGTTCATAACCCAAGTTCATATCATGAAAAGGAGCTAGTGCTCACTAAACCGAGATCGGGAAGTGTTTTTTGATTAGGTGTATGGTCACCGCCACTGGTCACGTGAAAGGAAGGGGCTTAGCAAGAAAAGATAGCACCTACTGCAAATTTTTTCTCAGGAAGGGAAAAAGTGCCAAAGGGATGAGAACGTAGAGGTTCTCTTTGTAACTTCTAGAAAGGACTGATTTTAACTGCCAGAAATAGAGTGATTGTATCTACAAGAGAATTCGATGATCTTGAGTATGATCGCCATAGGATCTGAAGAATCTTGAGGTAACTACCAGTGGAATGAAGATTCATCATAAAGACAATTAACAGATGGAAAAGTGTCAAAGTTTGTAACTACAATAGAGAGGATAAGCTCAACTGTGATAGAGAAGATGAAGGGTCGCGCTGCCAAAGAAGGCAAATAATCTCAGGATAATCCATTCATGACGAACATACTTAGTAAAACCGCCAAAGAATACAATGAGTTACATGGATGATCTGGCAGAGGACTTGGCATGATAAATAAACGCAGAACAGAGAAGAGATGGTTTCTTTCGTCGAGAGTTATTCATGCGGGTTGAAGAATATTGTGAGAAAGAGATGAAACGCACAGAAGAGGCGTAGCACATTGAATGGAAATAATACACAGATCATAAAGTGAAGAATAAAGAGATAGAAAATAAATTATTATATGAGAGAGGAAGATAAAGTTGAGGTGTGCATGTAGAGATAGAGTAGAAGAACATAAATATCAAGGAGATGTGAGCAGGAAGACATTAATGCAGGCAAACCAGAGTAGTGTAGAAGAATAGTGAGGAGACCGGTAAGCCATTGATGAACATTGTATCACTGTAATAAATTTTAGTAAGAAAATATTTATATTTCAGGGTGGTAGGGAGGTGCTAGGGAACACTCTTGTCCTCAGAGTTTCAAGTGGGTGCTTGAACACAGGGAGTTGTAGCTTTCATCTGGTTGTAGCCAGAAAAACTAGGGTGGTAGGGTGGTGCAAGGGATAACTATTGTTCTTTATTATACAGGTTGGTGCCTGTGTAACTAGAAGTTGGTGCTTCCAGCCAGTTGGTGTTGGAACACTCAGGGAGTTGGTGCTTCCTTCTAGTGGGTGCTAGAGAAACCAGGGAGTTGGTGATTCCTTCTAGTGGGTGCTAGAGAAACCAGAGAGTTGGTGCTTTCAACAAATTGCAGCTTGTAAAACATAGGTTGTAGCCTCAAGAGGAGTTGGAGCTCCCAAGAATGATAATGTATAGAAAATAAAGATTATCTATCGTATCAAGAAGAAGAGGTTTTTACCTTTATGGGTTTCCTTAGGAAATATTTGTCTCTGTATATTTCATGTTTGTGATTGATGTTGAATATTCTATTGCTTACCTCCATGCATTATTGTGATCATCATTGAGTGTTCTGTAAAGAGTTTAAAATGGGAATAATTGTTTAAGCACAGTAACAACTTATTCACACACACCCCCCCTCTTAGTTGTCCAACATGCTCCTCATCATACTACTATTCATATACACATATCTTTCTTTTCTCATTCGCATAAGATTTATTTTAATTTGTAGACTAGTCATCTAGAAAGTGTACATAACAATCATCTATGATTCATTTAGTTCTGGTTCAAATTAATCCCTGCAGGGCTGTATAGATTATTATCCCTGTGTATCTTTGTTTTAGTCTTAGTTTGATAGGACAGTTGCTAATTTTGAATCTCTTTCAAATAATGTTTATATATTATGTTAATGACAAGGATATGTATTTAATCAATTGATATTTCTTTAATGGCAAAGTTTTCTTTAGACTGTTTCATCTCTACTTTACACATCTTTGTAGAGGTCAATATTACATGCATTCCATTTGAATTATCAGTAGTGTTAATGTGCCATTGTGATATAATTTTCCATTATAGACACAATCATTATATTTATATGTCATCATGGTGTTGTTTACTTTTAGTCAGTAAGATTAGTATAAATATATAGTTTATTTCCTGTAGAATACAAGTAATTGTGAGTTCCTGAAAAGATGCTTTAAGAATAGAGTTCACTTCTTGATTATGCTTTTAAGGAAAGATATCTTGTTTATGTTCAAGAATTGCTTACTTAGAGTAATGAATTCACTGTTCATAGCCATAAATTGTTGTGTATATTTAAAATAAAGTTCATTGTCCAAACAGAGTTCAGTTTATTTATAATCTTCTTCTAAAATAGAGTTGTAAATTGAAGATAAAATATTGATCCCTAGGATAAACCATCTTCTTTCCTATCTCAATCCACTTTCCAAACTTCATAAACAGTTAACCCTTTCCCTACCTTGACTCATATTGTGTCACAACTCTAAGTTTACTTACCCTGGTCGATAATTTAATTAAGGGAAATTAAGGTATATAGTTTACCCATCATTTTTCGAGTCGTTGTCGGGGAGTTGTCCAAAGGTAGAAAAAAATTAGGAAGTAGACTATTTCTAAACATTAGTGCTAGTTTGGTGGCGTGGGAATGTTAAGATGAGAGGTAAGAACCTATAAATATGTTATAGGAGGCTCCCCCAAACCCAATGGTAGTTTTATTTTTGTGTTTCTTTCATGAACAAACCTAGGGACCCAAAGGGTAGATATATTAATACCAATCCAAAACTTCCAACCAAAATTCCTTATAATCTTTTTGGAGGAATAAATACTCCATCTATAAACTCTGTAGAACAATATTGGAAAGTACAAGTAGGAGATAGCTCAACCCAAAAAGATAAAAAAATTGAGGAAGAGAAAAAAATTGAGGAAACCATAGAACATAAAACTGAGACACCAACAATTGAAGGACAGGAGGAAAACCACTCAAACCTTCCAATTTCTCATAATCAAAACCAACCAACACAACTTTTTCCTTTTTACCACCATCTAAGGATTCAAAATTTATAGATATCATTGACCTTGAACGGGTGAATTCCATTTTTGGAAGTACATAAAATATAGTTGTGTCACAAGTTGAAACAACAACTTATGAACTAATAGTTTCAAAAGGCTCAAGCAAAGTCCCTGAAATCCAAATAGCAGACAATTTTTCCTATCGAAGAAATATCTCTCCTGAAAAAGAACGTTGGGATGCCTCATTATATCCAAGAATAAACCACTAAGGCATTCTCTTTTGGGGAATCAGATCATTATGGATGAACATGAGGACCATAATCATGTGATACATGATGAGGGAGAAGAAGTAGGAAACCAGATAGAAACCACTTTTGGGTTTCCAATTTTGGATACCATACAAGATATTAATATGAAGAACATTCCACTTTCTGCACTACCTACCTTTTATGGTAAGACCAGTGAGGATCTAGATACCTTCATGTTTGAGTTTGACATCTTGTGCAGAAGTTATAACTACTTGCAAGATGCTAAAAAATTAAAACTATTCTCTGCCACTCTTAAATATTCTACACTTAGATGGTTCATGGGATTAAGAGAGTCTTGTTGGGAAGATATGAAGACCATATTTCTTAGGAAATACCAGGACTATTGCAAGTCGAAATATTCTCAGAATGATATCTTTAAAATTCAACAATTACAAGATGAGAGTCTTGAATATTACATGGAATGGTTTTCCTGTATTTCACAAGAATCAAAATATAATGACCTTCCAGATGATGCAATAAAAACCCTTTTTATTAAAGGAATATCATAATAATATTTGGAAACACTTAATCTCATGAAATCATGAGATGTCTCCCATAAACCATTTGTTGACATTTGTGAGATGTGCAGAAACTACTCGAGGAGAAGGGTTAAAACTAGAAAGGGTGTTCGGGATCCCTATAGTAGAAACTCAAAAGGAGTTAGTTATGGTGGGATTACAAGGATGGAAATAGGAAACTTGTTAGAAAACTTTAAAACTGATATTTTAAGTACAATAGGTTCCCAATTGGACACTTTAAAGATTAAGAAAAAACAAGACAAAGAAAATGTTGCAATGTGCATATTTTGTCCAAGGTGAAGTAGGAAGCATTCCTCAAGGGAATTCCCATTAGACAACATTTCATTATGTGGCTTCTATACTAAATATCATCCAACTAAAAAATTCCCATAATTGCCTGGTTTACTAGCCATTTATAAAAGTGGGGATCCTGGGGAATATTCATATGCACCTCGAAGGCCATGGAATCCTAGGAGTCATCCTATGTACCAGGATCCACCACCTCAATCTCCACCTTATTACCAAGAACCGCAACAATGGAACTTACCAAATTGGAAAAACTAGTCTCCACAGTATGTTTCACACCATTAGTGGCTACAAGGATGGAGGGGAGGACATACCTAGGGAAACACTGAGATTCCACCTATTCCTATGCCCACTCATCCTTATCCACATTTTCCACCTAATATTCAACAACGGTTTCCAGGTTTTGTCCCCCCACCTTTACCTCCTATTCCAAAACAACCTCAGCAATTTCAAAATGAAAATTCCCCAAGACCAACATTATTACCGACACAATAAACCAACCCAACCTCTTGATAATGTCAAGTTGCAAAATTTTCCAACATATGTTATTTCTATTGTTCCATTACATGAGATTCAACTAAGGTCAAGAATTTTTTTGGATAAATAGAAACCTTTAGTAGTCATCCGTGAGGAAAATGAAGATGAAACTCCCGACCAGCCAACAGATGACACTAAATGGCAAGACGTGATTATTCTCAAAGATCAAGAACAAAATCCTCCCCAAAGTGAATCCTTGCAAACTACAAAAGTTCCTCCCTATATAGAGATATTAGCAATCAAAAAACCAATGATTCGATCAGAATTTGACATTATAAACGAATTAAAAAATATCTGTGTCAGAATTCCCCTGTTACAAGAAATAAAGGATATATCGATTTACAATAAGGTAATTAAGGAATTGTGTATCAAAAATTCAGGTAGGAAACAAAAATATCCTCCCACAGTTTCGTTGGTAGGAGAATTGTTTGAATACATATTAGAACAACCTAGGGTCACAAAGTATGCAAACCCAGGGAATCCAATAGTAACAATAACCATTAATAAGATTCTCATTGGAACAACTCTCATAGACCTAGGGGAAACCATTAATGTTATGACTGTCACTACCTTGGAAGAATTACAATTGAAACACTTCCTTCGACCTACCCCGACTATTTTTGAATTGGCAGATAAAATGAAAGTTGTACCTAAGGGGATATTGGATGATATCATAGTCACATTAGAATCATGGGAATATCTAGTAGATTTCCTTGTCATTCATTCAAAGGATCCTTCTAAAGGGCATACCATTATTTTGGGAAGACCTTGGTTGGATACAACCAATCCATTCATTGGTTGTCGAGAAGGTGAAATGACTATCTCTAATGGACTTTCTATGAAGAAACTTACGATATACCCACTAGCTCAACCTATTATATAAAATCTATGGTGGCTTGAATGTCCATATGAGAACAAAAACTAGGAAGAACCCATGTTTCCTAGTGATCACTCCTAGGAACTTCAGAAGCAAACGACAGAGAATGTGTTAAATCAATTCATTTTTGCAATCACATGTGTTGATTTTCCCCAATATTTCCCTCAATTTGATTATATGTTTGGTGAAGAATTTCAAGAACATTTGGATCCATCAACTCTTTCTTCAACATCTTTTATATTTGAAATAGATGAATCTGTCAGATCCTATACCATGGCTTATGAGATTAGTCTAGGAAAATTCTTACATATCAATTCAGGACTAGATTCAGATCAACAAGAACAATTAGTGAACGTCCTTAAGGACCAATCAAGAGTATTTTCTTGGGAATATATTGATATGTGGGGTATACACCCCGACACATGAATTCAACATATCTATACCCAAGCATAATTAGCACCTATTAGGAATCCTCAGAGAAGGATGAATCTGACACTAAAAGATATAGTGAAGGAGGAAATACATAAACTATTGAATGTTGGTTTTATTTATCCAATTTTTGACAGAAAATGGGTATCCCCACTTGTATTAGTTCCAATAAAGTAACCAGAAAATGGAGAATCTGTGTTGACTTCCGGGAACTTAATAAAGCCTCTCTTAAGGATTATTTTCCTCTTCCATTCATTGACCAAGTCTTGGATACTTTGTTAGGAAAACATACTTTTCCTTCCTTGATGGATATAGCAGATACAATCAAATTCTAATAGCACACGACGATCATGACAATACTACTTTCACTTGTCCTTGGGGTACTTATGCTTATAGGGTCCTACCATTTGGTTTGCGTGACGCTCCTGCCACATTCCAGCAAGCAATATTAGGGATATTTGTTGATCTCATTCATGAGTATGTGGAAGTGTATATGGACAATTTTATGGTATATGGTAATACTTTTCAAGAATCCCTAGATAAACTAAGGAAAGTTCTTAGTAGATGGAAAGAGATGATTTTTTCCTTAAGTCATGAGAAGTGTAAAATGTTATTGATTGAAGGGGTAGTATTAGGGCATCATGTTTCATTCGAAGGGATTAAAGTGGATCCTGCTAAGATTGAGGTAATTTTCAAACTCCCACCTAAAAAGACTCCAAAGGAAGTGAGAAGATTTCTTGGACATGTCAGTTACTACCAACGATTCATCAAAAATTTTAAGAAAATTTCCACACCAATGTTTGAATTTCTTACAAAAGATGTTGACTTTCTTTGGACTGACCATTTTCAAACTACCTTTGAAACTTTAAAAGCTAAATTATCCATGGCACCAGTTCTTAGAAGACCCAATTGGGCCCTTCCATTTCATATATCTATCGATGCCTCCGATACTGAAATAGGGGGAGTGTTAGGACAAAAAGAAGACCAACAATCTTATGCCATTTACTTTGTAAGTAAAAATTTGAATCCTGCTCAGATAAACTATATAGTTACCGAAAAAGAATTCTTAGCAGTTGTCCATGTTGTTAACAAGTTTTGTCATTATATCATAGGATATGAGGTATTTTTACATACAAATCACTCTTCCATTAGATTTCTCATGAACAAACCTATCACCAATGGTCGAGTAACTAGGTAGCTCCTTTTATTGCAAGAGTTCAATATTAATCTCCTTGACCGGCCAGGTAAAGAGAACTTAGTAGTTGACTTTATCTCTCACATTAATCATGAAGGTGATAGTATTACCGTTGATGATAGTTTTTCATATGAGCATCTCTTTTCCATCTTCGTAAACACTCCATGGTTTGCAGATATGGAAAATTATTTAGCCACTAGAAAATTACCATCTCATTTGTCACCTGATGAAAAGATTTGAATTATAACATATAGTGATAACTACTCCTGGGTTGGCCATGACCTTTTATGTACTAGACCATATTTTTTCATTCGTAGATGTGTCCGGGAAGATGAGATAGCAGAAATCATACAAATTTTCCATGATGGACCATGTGGTGGTCATTTTTTCGATAAACGCACAACATACAAGGTTTTGCATTCATGATACTATTGGCCTAGCATTTTTAAGGATGCTACCAAATATGTAAGAAGTTGCGATAGTTGTCATAGGATAGGAAGACCCATATCAACTGATGCAATTCCTTTACATACCCAGGTTATGATAGAACCTTTTGAGAAATGGGCCCTTGATTTCATAGTACCAATTTCTCCCATGTCTCGTAAAAAGAACTATATTCTTGTTTGCACAAATTATGTCACTAAATGGGTAGAGGAAAAAACCTTGTTTAGGGATACTGAAAAATCTTTTGTTGAGTTTATTTATGAAGATATTTTTACCTGCTTTTGTGTTCGTCGTGAGATTGTCATGGACCAGAGTACACAATTTACTTCTAACATGATGAAGGAATTAACAAAAAATTATGGGATAAAACATCGTAAGTCCTCTCCATACCACCCACAAGCTAATGGCCAAGTGGAATCAATAAACAAAGCATTGGAAACTATCTTGACTAAAAGTTTCCAACTACACCATAGATATTGGGTTGATATACTTCTAGAGGCTCTATGGGCATATCGCACCACATGGAGAAACACCACTGGACATACCCCATATGAACTAGTTTACGGAAAGCAAGTAATCTTACCTATTGAATTCCAGGTAAGAAATTTTGGTAGTGTTGCACAACTGGGATTAGATATAGATGAAGAACATAAAAAATGAGTCTTACAACTGAATTAATTGGATGAAATGAGACAAAATGCTATCCAAAGGACAATCTTAGTCCAAAACCAGCGAAGCAAGTGGCATGATAAGTTCATTAAAAAGAAGCAATTTCAGCCTGGAGATTGGGCTCTGTTGTTTGATTCAAGGTTTAAAAAATTTTAAAGTAAACTCACCACTCGATGGTTAGGTCCTTATGAAGTGGTTACCATGTTTGATAATGGGGTTGTAAAAATAAAAATAATTGATTATGAGCAGGTCTCTTTTGTAGTAAATGGGCATAGACTTAAACTTTACCATAAGCATGTTTCTAAAGAAGACTTTATACAAATCATGTCAGCCGATAAGACACTGGCATTGGTGGATGGGGAAGTTTCTTCTCCTTCTCCCTATTCTTGAAATATTTTGATTTTCTGTAGTACATATGTAAATATTTTTGGTGTGGTTTTTGACAAGCAGTTTTTAGAAAAAATTGTAGGTATTCTTTTAAAACAAGTCAACAATTTCAAGGAGACAAAGAAAAAAAGGGAAGTGTTTTACTTAAAAAATAAGATGTTACTATGCTTGAATTTTGTCATCTGCTTAAGCACCAATTTAGTAATGAATACTTTTTATCATGATTAAATATTGTTTGCTTTAAATTAGCCATTTTTAGTTTTTTTCAAGATTTATATCTTCCTTTATCTCAAGGAATCTTTCATAGCAGTTGCTCATAGACCTCAATCACCTGAAAATATAAGGAAGTGACATTTATCTTATCAAACCTAGAGGTTATTATCATAATCCATCCATATCTCTGAGTGGGTGAGTAAAGTATCTTTATAAAAGAGTAGCAAGAAGGTCTAACTAGCGGTTAACCATGGGAACATCAATATAACTTCAAATGGAAGAAAGTGAGTAGGGACTATAGATACCTTTCTATTATTTTTCAATGGCACCATCCACCACACATTAAAAATGCTTGATTGTACCATATCTTCATATTCTCTACACCCACATAAGTATCCCTTACATCAAGAAAATCTATAAAAATAATACATAAAAAAGAATTATCCTCCAACTTAAATACCATCCCAGTCCATAAAAAAAAAATTCAGAGTTGCCGCCCCATACTCTTGAAAAAAGCAACATTCATATACAAATATCAAAGATGGTGGTAAGGCCTAGTCTCTGATGTAAAAAGGGTGTAAGAGGCTAACCCGTTGGGGTATTGAACAAGTCTACTAGAAGCAGGTATCAACCTATGGTATGACTAGGTAAACCTGTCGGAGTACTGAACATGATTGTTGGTAGCAAGGCATTCTACCTAGAGAGGGTGATGATTTGACAACAAAATAAAGTTCAATTTATGATTTTAAGACTTGTCCTAATGTATGACACTACTTGTAGGGACGACTAGAAAGAGGTATGCATATTTAAGAAAAGGTAAATAAACTCCATTAATTTTCCATTGGGAACTAACTTGAACATGATCTTAATACTCTCTTGCCTAACTCTTCTTAACTATATGTAATATGTTTTGTCTTACAGGTGGGACCATGATCTTAAATGTTTTTCTATGCTAACCTGTGAAATTTAGCTCTACACTTGGAAGCTATAAATCTTAGGAGATTGGAAGGATTGACCGGTTTCCTATATCTTTGATTGTGAAATGTCACAATACTTAGGAGTGGGGGAGAGGTTTCCTG
>JZKD02S0158459.1:82394-96260 GCA_000966675.3 Picea glauca
GAAGGAACTTCAACCAATAAGACCCCCCTACTCAATGGAACAAACTTTGGCTTTTGGAAAGTTAGGATGAGAACCTACATAATGGCTTTAGGTGTAGATGTCTGGGATGTGGTAGAGATTGGTTATGTAAAGTCAGTTGTACTAGCTAATAAGGATGACAAGCTAGAATTTAGCTTCAACGCTAAGGCTATGAATTCTATTCTAAGTGGGCTTGCAGAAGAAGAATTTGTAAAAGTTATGCACTTAGAAACTACCAAAGACATGTGGGACAAACTCATTAGCAGTTATGAAGGTAATGAGAAGGTAAAGGATGCCAAGATTCAAACCTACAGAGTACAGTTTGAACAACTACAGATGAAATAAGATGAAACTATTGGGAAGTACTTTCTGAGAGTTGAATAACTAGTAAATGCAATGAAATCTCTTGGTGAAAAAATTGAGGAAGCCTCTTTAGTTCAGAAAATTTTGAGATCTCTACCAGATAGGTTCAACCCAAAGGTCTCTATTATAGAAGAACTTAATGATCTAAAATCTTTGGCTTTTGATCAACTTCTAGGAACATTGACTGCATATGAAATGAGGATATGTAAAGATAAATCCACCACTAGAGAAGCTTCTTTTAAAGAAAATAAGAATGAGGAATCTGAGCCTGATGAAATTGAAGGAAAATTTGTGAGAAGACTAAAGAAAGGACTGGGAAAGTATCAAGGAAAGTTTCCCTTCAAATGTTTTAACTACGGAAAGATAGGTCACTTTTCATCTAAGTGTCCACACAAAAAGAAGGACTAGAAATCTGAAGGTGAAGAGAAGTATAAATCCAAAAGATTTGATAAAAATAAAATTTTATGTGTAAACAATGATGACTCTTCAGAAGACACAGATAATGACTCTTCCTATGAAGATAAGGTAAATGAATTTGTTCTTATGGCCAAAGAGGATTATGATAATAAAATCATAGGAAGTGATTTTAATGATGAAGAAGTTGTGGTTGACTTGGAAGGAGAGTTGATCAGCGCTTTGGAAGAGATTGACAGACTCCGGCTTAAGAAGAGAAAGAAAAAACAATTGCTGATACATTTCAAGAAAGGAAGTAAAAAACCTGATGAAGACTTTGCCCTGCTAAAAGTGGAATTAGAAGAGGTAAATAAATAGAGGACATTCTGAAACAACATTTATCAGAGAAGAAGACAAGATGTGAAACTCTGGAAGAAGTAGTGAAAACTAGAAAAGAGTTGGAGAAGTTTCAAGCCTTGTATCACCAAAATCTATCAAGTATCAAAGTCTCAGAAGGATTAGCCACCATTCTGAATCAGCAAAGGAATCCAAAGTTGAAAATTGGTTTGGGTTATGAAGAGGGATCAAGAAGTGGTCAGCCAAACAACAAAGAATCCATCAAGTTTGTCAAATCCAAAACCATTGACAACAACAAACCTGCAGAAATAAAGGAAGATAATTAGCCGCCAAGGAGGAGTAAAGAAAAAGGTGCCAGAACTGAATCTGTAGAACAAAGAAATAATACACCCTCTACCCAAGGAAATCATCAGCATGGAAGAAATTGACTTGCTCAAAGAAGATAGCCATTTTACAGGTACAAAGATTTTTTCTATGGATATTGTTTCTACTATTTTAACTTTGGCCACAAAGTTGTAAATTGTTCCATAAGATTTATACATAAGAAATCAAGACACCCAAGGAATAATTATCTGCAACAAAAAAGGATGAGACAACCAAGTAATAAACAACCACAGATTACAAATTGTCAAATTAATTTTAGATATATGCAACTGAGAAGGTCAAGAAATAATGAACAACCAATGAGTAGACAACGTTGCTCCAATCACTTTTACCTATTGAACAATTAGATCGAATGTTATAACTGTCATAAATTTGGCCACAAAGCTGCAAAATTCCATCTGAAGAATTACAAAGAAGATCCAAGGATAAAACCCTTAGCTAAAAATACCAGCACTTGGAAAAAGAAAGACAGTGAAAAATGTGGTCTAGTACTTTCAGTTGAAAAACAAAAGGACCCCTGGTATATAGACAATAGATGTTCCAAGCACGTGTCTATAAAATCAAGACAAGTGGTGGCTAAAGGCATAAGGATAGATAATGTTGTTGATAAATCCTCCCCTGCAAGAAAAGAAGAAGACTCAAACACAATAAAATAATGTTTTGTTAGCATTTATCCCATGGAAGAAGTAGAAGAAGAATCATGTCATAAGATGGAAGCAGAAGTTGTGAATCTTAGAAAGAAGGTTGAGAATTCAAGCACCCAAATCAAGTTATTGAACAGTTCCATGATCCCAGATGAGATCTTGGATAGTTAGAGATCACCAAATGACAAATCCGGTCTTGGATATAACAAGGAAGAAAACAGTACTCCTAAGAAACCCGATGCAAATCCTTCATTTGTAAAAGGGGAAAGTAGGTATGACTCGGGCTCTTCATGTTCAAAGAATGAAAGCAATACTACAATATTTAGAAGATCAAACCAAGAAAGACACCCAGAAGCTACTCATACACCTCAAAGTAATTTTATAAGAGAGACACCTTCATGGATGAATCAAATAAGGTATGAGAGTGTTTGTAACGGTTATTATTTTTCCTTGTGATGAATATGGTCATAAAATCCTTGGATTGTAGGAATCATAGAAGAAAAATGAAGTTGTTGTAATAAAATATCAGAGAACAAAGTTCAAGAAACAAGGACACTCACATATGTGGATAGAAAATACTGAACAAGTGAACATGAGTGAAGTTAATTGTTGCAAAAGGAATTGCAGTCATGTGACAAGCATAGTATAAACTTTCTCAGATGACTTTAGAGAAATGTACAGTAAATAAGCATCTTGGATAAAGACAGATACATCTAGTTAGAGATAGATGAAGATCAATAGGCAGATCCAAGGGTTGTTTGAAAAATATGAGCTACAATTGTGCAGGGTTCCAGTATGATAACAACACCCGCAGCAACAACGTTCTAATGGACAAAAATGATATACATGACATCCCGTAGAGACAACAAGAGGAAAGAACTTGTCAAAAAGAGTTGACCTTTTACCAAAGGGGGAGAGCAGTCAAAAGCAGAGAGAGAAGAGTGATAGGGGAGTCATTCATTTATGACAAGAAAAGGTTGATGAAGGAGTCCCAGTAAGAGAGGTGAGCAATATTGAGTATACTACAGAGGACACAGCTGAAGCTGAAGATGAACAGGTCCAAGAATTAAAAGGAGAAGACTCTGGTTTAGATACAAATACTCTGCAGGACTCAAATAAGAGATTCCATCTTATCAAGGGGAGTATGTGTTGGTTGAATATCTGATACCTCTGCGAAGTACGACAACAGCTCAGGGGGAGTATGCTTTTCTTTGACATTGATGTCAAAGGGGGGGAAAAGGAGTGGTCTGGATGCTATAGTTGGAGGTTCAAGAAGAATAGCACATCCTTTTAGGGTTTCCATTAATGCCAAAGGGGGATATTTCTGGCATAATTTAAAGGAAAGAATGTGCTTGTCATTGATGGAAAGAACAACAGTGACGATGGCATGATTATAGAAAGAGGGTGCAGAAGGAATCAAAGCTTAGAAGGATTCAAAGCTCAGGAGGAATAGCGTGAGTTTGTAGAAGGAATCAAGCTTAGGAGGAATAGTGTAGAGTTGCACACATAGCACAAGTGTACACCAAGGTCAAGGTCCAAGAGAAGGACTCGCAAGAGGATTCAAATCTCAGAAGGATTCAAAGCTCAGGAGGAATAGTGTGAGTTTGTAGAAGGAATCAAGCTCAGGAGGAATAGCGTAGATTTGCACGCAGAGAGCAAGTGTGGACCAGGGCTGAGGTCCAAAACAAGGACTTGCAAGAGGAGCAAAGATTGAGACCTTTGAACACTTAGAAAACTTTCTAATTCAGAGAGATCAGAAAGATCAGGAGGAAGAACGACAGTGTCCATTGGATCACCAATCCTGAATAGTCGATGATTGTTAGATCAACATCCAATGACTAGAGGAAGTGCAGAGGAGAAGTACAGATCTGATCAATTGGATTTGAGCGTCGAGGATCAACAATCATTGAATCTAGAAATAAATGAAATAATTTTAATCCTTTGATGAGCGTAGGAGAGAGGACTTGTCAAAGTCCCGAAGTAAGCAGGGATCGTCCATCGTCAAGACTGACAGGTGGCACACGATCCTCAATTCCGAAGAAAATGAATTCGAGGATTTTTCAGTTTGAGACTTGAAAAAACAAAAGTCTGGAGAGCCAGAGATCCGGAGTAAACGAAAGTCGTCAAATCAGTTTGAAGTGGAAGGATAGGATAATCTAGAAAATAAGAATCGTAGAAAGATCAAGTCATCGATATGATAACATGATCGATGAACAACATTTAGTTCAGGTCTAAACATTGTGAGGAGGTTATTGTTCAGGGATTCTCACTTTGGAAGAATTTTCAACTTGAAAAGTCGAAATACATGAAGGAAGAAGTCCCAAAGTGAATGAGGATCCACGTCAACAAGACTACATCAGCAAGGACACATGGTGAAATCAGACAATGACAAGTGTCAAGATGATTCGACATTTCAGGTACTTGCAAATCACAAATCTGAGTGACACATGGTAGCTACTAGGCTCATGACACATCATCAAGTGAAGTAAGTAAGTGATGTCACTCCAGGATTTTTACTTTGATATTTTTACCACCATCATTTTCCCAAAGTCACAAAGTCTCGAACGTCGAAGTCCCGAAGTGGATACGAGTCGTTCGATCTAAAGATCACTTCGAATGCATTCTCAACCGTTGATCTAGTACAGTGGAAGGACAGTGTAAGTGGAATCATTAACTGAAATCAAGTGGTTTCCACCACCTATGATTGATTCAGCAGGTGACCACTCCAAAGGAGAATGAAGCAGTGATTAGCTTAAAGTCCTAAAGTGTCGAAGTCACTTATGATCATTGATCGTGTAGGAGGGTACATATCAACAGATGATGAACTCCAGGAAAAAATACTCTGGATAAATGTGAAGGAGAAAGGTTTGATATTGTTGAAGGCTGAAGTCACAGAGCAGAGGATGGCCATTAGATTAGAGAGGACACACGTTAGTGGATTTTGAGCTCTGGGAAAAAGAAAAGGAAGGTTGAAAGAAAGTTGAGAGTTGAGATTTTCGAACCCTGAATACCCGAAGAGTTTGTGACCATTGATCCAAAAGGGACACACATCATTTGTTCTTCAACTCCAGGTGAAATGCTATCGGAGCAAGCAGAGTTTGAGAATCAAGACTCCTGAAGTCCAAAAGGCAAAGTCGATCTCGTCCATTGGTTTGGAGGGCCACATGTCACTTGATCATTAAGACTAAGGATCGCGAGTTGATGTAGGAAAGAAGGCAGGATAAGTCAACAGATAGGAGCCATTGATCGAGGAGCACTGTTAAGATCATGAGATCGATGGTCCCATCGCATTACGGGACCAGATCATGCTCGGGTCTTATTTTTTCTTGATCAGGCTGCAATCGAAACCATGGTTTTTGGGAAAGGACACATGGAGGGTCGTAGTGAATTACGGGGAGAAAAGCGGGTTTCCCTAAAACTACCTATGGATGCACCCGGAATCGCGTGGTCATGTGAAGTTCATAACCCAAGTTCATATCATGAAAAGGAGCTAGTGCTCACTAAACCGAGATCGGGAAGTGTTTTTTGATTAGGTGTATGGTCACCGCCACTGGTCACGTGAAAGGAAGGGGCTTAGCAAGAAAAGATAGCACCTACTGCAAATTTTTTCTCAGGAAGGGAAAAAGTGCCAAAGGGATGAGAACGTAGAGGTTCTCTTTGTAACTTCTAGAAAGGACTGATTTTAACTGCCAGAAATAGAGTGATTGTATCTACAAGAGAATTCGATGATCTTGAGTATGATCGCCATAGGATCTGAAGAATCTTGAGGTAACTACCAGTGGAATGAAGATTCATCATAAAGACAATTAACAGATGGAAAAGTGTCAAAGTTTGTAACTACAATAGAGAGGATAAGCTCAACTGTGATAGAGAAGATGAAGGGTCGCGCTGCCAAAGAAGGCAAATAATCTCAGGATAATCCATTCATGACGAACATACTTAGTAAAACCGCCAAAGAATACAATGAGTTACATGGATGATCTGGCAGAGGACTTGGCATGATAAATAAACGCAGAACAGAGAAGAGATGGTTTCTTTCGTCGAGAGTTATTCATGCGGGTTGAAGAATATTGTGAGAAAGAGATGAAACGCACAGAAGAGGCGTAGCACATTGAATGGAAATAATACACAGATCATAAAGTGAAGAATAAAGAGATAGAAAATAAATTATTATATGAGAGAGGAAGATAAAGTTGAGGTGTGCATGTAGAGATAGAGTAGAAGAACATAAATATCAAGGAGATGTGAGCAGGAAGACATTAATGCAGGCAAACCAGAGTAGTGTAGAAGAATAGTGAGGAGACCGGTAAGCCATTGATGAACATTGTATCACTGTAATAAATTTTAGTAAGAAAATATTTATATTTCAGGGTGGTAGGGAGGTGCTAGGGAACACTCTTGTCCTCAGAGTTTCAAGTGGGTGCTTGAACACAGGGAGTTGTAGCTTTCATCTGGTTGTAGCCAGAAAAACTAGGGTGGTAGGGTGGTGCAAGGGATAACTATTGTTCTTTATTATACAGGTTGGTGCCTGTGTAACTAGAAGTTGGTGCTTCCAGCCAGTTGGTGTTGGAACACTCAGGGAGTTGGTGCTTCCTTCTAGTGGGTGCTAGAGAAACCAGGGAGTTGGTGATTCCTTCTAGTGGGTGCTAGAGAAACCAGAGAGTTGGTGCTTTCAACAAATTGCAGCTTGTAAAACATAGGTTGTAGCCTCAAGAGGAGTTGGAGCTCCCAAGAATGATAATGTATAGAAAATAAAGATTATCTATCGTATCAAGAAGAAGAGGTTTTTACCTTTATGGGTTTCCTTAGGAAATATTTGTCTCTGTATATTTCATGTTTGTGATTGATGTTGAATATTCTATTGCTTACCTCCATGCATTATTGTGATCATCATTGAGTGTTCTGTAAAGAGTTTAAA
Organism: Picea glauca; assembly: GCA_000966675.3. Lineage (NCBI taxonomy): Eukaryota > Viridiplantae > Streptophyta > Pinopsida > Pinales > Pinaceae > Picea > Picea glauca. Next base: position 89,472 of record JZKD02S0158459.1, read on the forward strand.
ATGGGAATAATTGTTTAAGCACAGTAACAACTTATTCACACACACCCCCCCTCTTAGTTGTCCAACATGCTCCTCATCATACTACTATTCATATACACATATCTTTCTTTTCTCATTCGCATAAGATTTATTTTAATTTGTAGACTAGTCATCTAGAAAGTGTACATAACAATCATCTATGATTCATTTAGTTCTGGTTCAAATTAATCCCTGCAGGGCTGTATAGATTATTATCCCTGTGTATCTTTGTTTTAGTCTTAGTTTGATAGGACAGTTGCTAATTTTGAATCTCTTTCAAATAATGTTTATATATTATGTTAATGACAAGGATATGTATTTAATCAATTGATATTTCTTTAATGGCAAAGTTTTCTTTAGATTGTTTCATCTCTACTTTACACATCTTTGTAGAGGTCAATATTACATGCATTCCATTTGAATTATCAGTAGTGTTAAGGTGCCATTGTGATATAATTTTCCATTGTAGACACAATCATTATATTTATATGTCATCATGGTGTTGTTTACTTTTAGTCAGTAAGATTAGTATAAATATATGGTTTATTTCCTGTAGAATACAAGTAATTGTGAGTTCCTGAAAAGATGCTTTAAGAATAGAGTTCACTTCTTGATTATGCTTTTAAGGAAAGATATATTGTTTATGTTCAAGAATTGCTTACTTAGAGTAATGAATTCACTGTTCATAACCATAAATTGTTGTGTATATTTAAAATAAAGTTCATTGTCCAAACAGAGTTCAGTTTATTTATAATCTTCTTCTAAAATAGAGTTGTAAATTGAAGATAAAATATTGATCCCTAGGATAAACCATCTTCTTTCCTAGCTCAATCCACTTTCCAAACTTCATAAACAGTTAACCCTTTCCCTACCTTAACTCATATTGTGTCACAACTCTAAGTTTACTTACCCTGGTCGATAATTTAATTAAGGGAAATTAAGGTATATAGTTTACCCATCATTTTTGGAGTCGTTGTCGGGGAGTTGTCCAAAGGTAGAAAAAAATTAGGAAGTAGACTATTTCTGAACATTAGTGCTAGTTTGGTGGCGTGGGAATGTTAAGATGAGAGGTAAGAACCTGCAAATATGTTATAGGAGGCTCCCCCAAACCCAATGGTAGTTTTATTTTTGTNATATACTGTTGGAATAATTTTGTAACCTCTTAAGTGTATGGTTGATAAGCCTATTCTTACATCAAAATTTACATTTTTTGAGCCTCTGCTTATGTCCAATACAAGGGAGGACTAATTAAACCAAATTATTCTTTGTGGAAGTTACATTTCGATGTTAAAAGAAAAAAATATGGATACTACAATCATATCCACCCTCTCATTCACCTTGGCATCCAAGAGTTTTCCAATCCTAGCAATCTAGATGAATACATGCTTACTATAATATAATTTTCACCAGATGGAGTGTAGGATGGAGTGTCAGATAAGGTATTGTATGAAGTGTTGCAACTGCGAATTCGATTTTTAATTCTTCAGTTCAGGTATAATCATTGGAGTCAAATTACATTTGTCAAGTGGTGAATTAAACTTGCTAAAGGTGTTATATCTATTTTTCACACTTGCTAAAAGGTGAATTTAAACTTATGATTTCTTTTATACGTTTATGATCATAATGTCCAATTCTTCAACTTGGAAATTGATCAAATCTCTCATACTATATGAAGAATCAGATCTCTAGGTACGATATCATTCAAAATTTAAAGCACTGCGTAATCATTACTACGTGTGGAATTCATATGTGCCAAATTCACCCATGATTTGACCCTCCTATATCATTTGCGTTGAAATAGAGCATCTTGTTCTGTTTATCGCTCATCCTCTGCCCATTTTCTTGTTTCTCATCCTCTGATCTATATCCATGTCAAATCAACATGAACCCTCCTCATATGATGAATTGTTATCTATCTCAGAATTTGAAGCCTACCGAGAGCTCTTTCTCCATGCGGGATGGGGGTCATTCCTCGCTAGCTTGCAGGGGCACAACGATGGTTTTTCCCTCCAGCTCTCTCTCGGGTTATATGGAGATATGGGTCGCATTGGTTCATTAGTTTTCTCAGTCTATGAAGAATCAACTGTTGTTTCTACAAAACTTACACAATTTGGAGGCAGATGGTTCAAGCATCACCAACTCCCATGACAGAGCTATAATAGGGTTTTATAACCAAAATATCAAAATGTTTCCAAGGATAAAGGATATTCAAAGAGATGGATTAAATATGACTTAATTAATCCTCTGATCGTCATCACCAAATTGATTACTTGTGAGGGTAAGTATTCCACCTTCAAAGCCTGCCATTTTCGCCTCTTGGCTCACTTTTAGTTTGGAAAACCTTTAATTTTTCCATTTTACTTTTTAAATATTCTCAGGAAAATGTCCTCCCAGGTTTGCAAGAATGTGATAAACCCTCATCATAGCCTATTTCATCATGGCCTTATCAAATTACTGGTTATCTCAGAATTAAGAAAACAAGAAAGAACATGAGATGATTTCCTTCACCAGCTCTTGAACCCTGATTTGACAATTAAAATGGCCAAAAATTCAATTGATTCTGGGACTACTAATCCAGCTAAACCTCATTCTCCTAAAACTCCAAACCCTCCAATTCATCATATTCCTTCATTTGATAAGAAATCCAAGAATCATATTGTTGATCCTCAGTTATCTACACCTCTTATTGACTCTAAACAAAAGAAGTTGTAGGACTTTTTTCACCATGATTTTCCTCCAATTCCTACAAGGAGGTGAGGTGATAACAGATTCAAAGGACACCCATCTCGTAGGAGCACTCGAAGTATGATTGGCAGGTTTAATAAAAATCCTCCAATTACCTCATACCCTATTCAATTATTCTCTAATCATGAGAGCCCTCACAAGAATCTTAAAGAAGACTCTATTGGAGATTCTAGATCTGCCAAAGAAACTAAATCTAAATCTGCCATGCTTAGTCTTCCTCAAAAGGCCATTATTACACCTTCTTCTCAAATTCCTAGACCTTCTACCAAATTTGATATGCCTTCCACGTCCATTGATAAGACTAAGCCTTCTCGTATTGAAAATTCTGATCAGTGCCCGATTGTTGAACAATTGCAACAAGAAAATGCTCAACTGGCCCAACGTCTTGGAGAGTATGAAACACAGGATCGTCATTTACACCATGAAAATGATGTCCTAAAAGATAAAGTGAATTTTCTACAACATTTGGTTGATTACATGACTACTACCAATCACATTTTAAGAATGAAGTTGAAGCATCGAAAGATGCCTAAGAAGAAGTCTCCATGACATGAGGAAGAAGACACTAAAGCTTAATTTGTCTTCTATCTCAAGATCAGGTCACTACCTTGAGGGTATGGTTATGTTTTGGAAATCCATTTTTTATGAAGACCCCCTGCTTCTCCTAGGGTCCATTGACCTCCTGGTCTAAGGATATTCAAAAGATGGAGTTGGATCAGCTCTCAGGCTCCCGCTGAGCCCCCAAAACCTATACACAGGCCCCTCAATTCATAAGCAAGTCCAGGAAATAGACCCGCGGGATCTCTCTTTAACCATTCTCTTTACCCTTTCAAAATAATATAACAGTTCTTAGCCCCTTTTCCCTACGGAGGAAACCAAATGTGACCGAGGTCTCAAAACCAGGGGATAAACCCTTCAGGTGCTAACCCACACCACTCCCATTCGATGCTTTTTCCTTTTTAAAAAAATTTGAATTTCACAGGCGCTAGCCTTCTCTTTGTCGCACCCCCTTCCTTCACAATCCCACAGACTATGACCGAGAGATAAACTTGAAAGGTTCTAAGCCTTCGGCCTTCGGGACTATTGTCACCCATCTCTTCTCCACACTCTCGAAGTTCTTTGTCGTCGAAATCCACAGGATTACTCCACGTGTCCACCTTCAAATCGACGGTCAGGATGTATCTCATCTCCAGGATTTGGTTGAATACGGGTAAATACTCCCCTTCTTGCTTTCTCTCCTAGAGTACCTTTTCTMTGAAGCTCCATGATCTGATGACGCATGTYCGTGGTAGACCAATGACCATGGTTTAGTTCTCCTTCGRGATTTGGGAGTTTTGAAACTCTACTCCACATATTTTCCTGAAGTGTCTCTCCTACAAAGTGAGGACTTTGTGCCACGTGTCCACRAKATGGAAGACCCATATCTATTCGACCCTTCGGGACTTTAGCAATCTCGACTCATTTACACTCTTTTAACCATCGAATAACACTAAGTGTTGAAACTCTTCAGGGTTATACCTCGTGCAGCTTCTCCATATCCGACGACTGTCGACCTCTACTCCAAGATATAATGGTTGGGATCTATTGTTATCCTTCATGCATCTTTTGTTGATCTAACGGCTCCTCATCTTTGCATATATATCTGAGGGCTCAGATCTATTATCCTCCTACGTGCTTCTTTGCTTTCCTGGATGTAGATATAGTGTTCCAAGTGGCTCATAGTGGTCAATCCAATGAATATTGTAGTTCACGCCTCCACTTTCTAGACGTAGATATGATGGTTCATATTGATCCTCTCGTCGAGATAAATGGTTCTTGTAGATCCTCCCCTCATACACACTTTTATTTCCTTCACATGAAGGGTCCTTCCACATTTTCAAAGGCTTCTACCTTTGATCCTTCGACTGGACACTAGGTTCGCAGCTACAACCGGTGTTATAGCTTCTGATCTTTTGTCTCCTCTGAGTATTTCGAAGGGCTTGGCCTTCGTGCTACTTTTTTATACAGCCTGACTCTTGGGTTCCTGCTTTCATTTTGAAGGATGCTAACCCTTCTGAGCTTCTATAAATTTGTCCTTACTCCTGGTCTGTGCACTCCTTGCGTGACTCCTATAACTCTTCGTTATATCTTCTAAGTTTGAGATGCTCTAAAAGGAAAAGGGGCTATGCCCTTTGAACTTTCCTATGCAAGTCCAAAATGACTTGGATTTTGATACGCTGGTGAAAGCACTATTTCTCCTGAGCTTTATCTCGCTCAAACCTAAGTAGGTGCATTCCTCCTTCCTAGATAGAAACATTTGATGCCCTCCTGGCACTCCATGCTCATCCTTCTGATCTTATGAACTTGAAATAAGTTCACCCCTGTGCGCACTCCTTGCTCTCTCTTCCAAAGGTCCAACGTTATCTCTCCTAATTTTTCGAACTTACTCAAACTTCTAAGGTTTCAATCCCTTTTCTCGACAAAGAGATTCTTGTGCCCTAATGGAAACTTCTATTGAATGCACACTTTACAAAGCCTAATAGAGTATTCAGCTACTCTGGTTGTGCTTTCTCTAGCACATACTTTCCTCTAGAGTGTTTAGCAACTCTAAGGATCCTTTTTGAGTTTGTAATTATTCTGGTGTGCCCTCTTAACATGTTATCCTTTGAAAACAAACAAAATTCAGATGCACACTCCTTGTGCTGGCCTCACATAGTTTCAATGCTCTATTGTGCACTCCTTGCACAAGCCCAAAAGAACCCATAACTCTCTACAAAATCACAAAGATAGATAAATCTACCTTTCTACTGCAATTGAAACATCTATATGCATCTACAAATGTCTCATAAAAAAACAATAAACATTCAGAAGCAAACACAAAATTCACATAAACACACACAAAACCTTATATGTAGGAGAAACTGCTCTTTCTTTTAATTTATGAATGGTTGTACAATGTTTACAAAGTTCATACTGCAACAAAGTCTCAACACTACCTCTCCTAATATCTTTCAACTCACTCAACCATCTAACTAACTAAATTTTTGATACAATGAGATTTTTACAAAAGAGGGGCTCCTTGAGCCTTCCCTCCAGCTACCTACTTGCATTCAATTTCACTGAATTTCATTCAATGGGTATCTAGTCCAAATCACATCTAGATCCCTCCTACTATCAACCATTAAAGGTGACCCTATATATTACAATTACTTGGCTTGTACAAAGACAAAATTGGCTTTACTCCAGCCTTACAACCACTAATTACAATTTATTACATTGAATTTTAAAAGTCAAGGGGAAAATGAGAGGGATGGCGCCTCTTTATCCTTCTTGAATGCGCGTTGATGTGCTACATTTTTGGAACATGCTGAGGTGGAAAGGATGATCTTGCATCATACTCCACTGCTGGGAAAATCATGAGCTCCTGCTCATGAGCTCCTCGTCTCTATTGTTGAAATCCTCCAGGATCCCAATTCTTTATGTGGAGTTTTCCATCACCTCCTTTTCTTTAATTCTGTTTCTATTGTTTCCCTCCTGCTGCAGGTCCTCCTCTATTAAGCTTCTCTCTATTTATAGTTTCCTCTATTGAATTCACCATCATCTCCCTGATCTACTCTATTACCTTGTCCAACTAGTCCACTGGTTGGCTCTGGTTTTGCAGCAGACTCTGCTGCATCTCCTTCTCATCACATACCTCAATGGGCAGATCAATTTGATCTCCCAAGATGAATTCAATTTATGTGGCATCAACTTTCCCTTCAACTGTAATCTTAATTTCCACATCCTCCTCACTGATTTGTTTCTCAGCTATCTCCTCTGAAATTCCTCCTTATGTCAGCTCCCCTATATCTTCTTGTGTTGGCACAAATCCAGCTTCATCCATCTGCTCCTCCTGTTGTAATTATTCTTCACTTTGCATGATTGCATACTCCTTGCAATATTCCTCTGGCTTTGGATTATTCAACCAATCCTCCAACATATCTAACTCCTTTTCCTACTGAGTGAGCATCTGATCTGTATGATCCTCTTCTTCTTCAATCACTTCTT
>JZKD02S0158459.1:102674-119889 GCA_000966675.3 Picea glauca
TCTACTTTACACATCTTTGTAGAGGTCAATATTACATGCATTCCATTTTAATTATCAGTAGTGCTAAGGTGCCATCGTGATATAATTCTCCATCATAGACACAATCATTATATTTAGATGTCATCATGATGTTGTTTACTTTTAGTCAGTAAGATTAGTGTAAAGATATGGTTTATTTCTTGTAGAATAAAAGTAATTGTGATTTCTTGAAAATATGCTTTAAGAATAGAGTTCACTTCTTGCTTCTGCTTTTAAGGAAATATAGCTTGTTTTTGTTGAAGAATTTTTTACTTAGAGTAATGAGTTCACTGTGCATAGTCATAAATTGCTTTGTATATTTAAAATAAAGTTCACCGTCCAAACTGAGTTAAGTTTATTTATAATCTTGTTCTAAAATAGAGTTGTAAATTGAAGATAAAATAATGATCCCTAGGATAAACCATCTTATTTCCTAGCTCAATCCACTTTCCAAACTTCATAAATAGTTAACCCTTGCCCTACCTTGACTCATATTGTGTCACAACTTTAAGTTTGCTTACCCTGGTCGATAATTTAATTGAGGTAAATTAAGGTATATAGTTTACCCATCAAAGATTTGGACTCAACTATTATGAACCCCCCTACCACGGGTTCTAGGGGAGGGGTTTCACTAGAATTCATAAATAGTAAGCCAACTAAGGATGAACCGAACAAATAGACATACCTTTCTAGGGTTCTATACTTTCTTTCTAACCAAAGCTTCGTCCAATGCATTGTATCCCAATATTTCTTAATGACACCATGACAAAATAATTCATTGCTCTAAAGTTCATAATCATCCAAAGACATAGTTGTGAGCATGTGACAAGGAGACCCCCATCTATTGTCATAACTCCCTCTACAATATGATTGAGTTACCCGACAATGAGCCATGTGACTCCTTAAATCACTGATACATGGCTTAAACCCCATGTCGATATGCTATGAAATGGGTAAATCATTGTTGTTTCCATTGATGATTATGACCCCCTCTTCTAGGAGGCTGGATTTATTAGCAAACACATCTACAACTTAGATGTGTTTCCAAAATACATGAAATAAATTGATATTACAAAATGTAAGAACCTCCTTTTTGGATTGATCTAACATTGAATCTAGAATATGATCAATAATAGTGTTCTTTGAAACCATTTTATCTATGACATTTTTTGAATCCCCCACCACAATCAATGATTGAATATTATTTTCAATGACTAACCTAAACCCTTGCATTAAAGAATGGACTTTCTCTATATTATTAGAAGAAATACCAAGGCCTCAAGAAAACATCAATTCTATTTATCCTTTAGGGATTATGATAGTCTCCCCCCCGGCACCTGACCCCCCATCAATGAGAATTCAGTGTGGAAAAAATAAAAAAATAACTTTGACTCCATTTTAATAAGATGGAAAATAATTACAATTTGGGTAATATTTGATTTGTTGTAACTTCGTAATTTTTGGTAAATCCAATTTGTCAAAGTTGGTGGGCTTATAGAGAGAGGGAGTCAACTGACTAAGAGGTCAATCAACAGACCAACTTGGCATATTGGAATTGACTAGATCCACTTTGGGAATATGTAACAAAACAATGTGGGTGTACTCAATTAACTTATGTGGACACTTATGGCATGTGGTGTCATACTTAGATTTTAGATGTACAACCCAAACCTATATAATGAGAGGATTTTCCTGATTTGTATAGTGTACAATCAAACTATTGAGTTGTTCATTGTAAGATGCATCATGCATTGAAATGAGGTGATTTGATCTTGTGATTATTGAATATATGGATGTCAAGGATACCCATACCACATATTTTGTCTTTGGGTTCTTGTTGTGGGTGGTAGTTTAGTTATGTTTATGGTGTTCTAAGTATGTTATGTTAATGCAAATTTGTGTCAGTAATTCATAAAATTATAAAATAATGTTTCCCTTCATTGTGATTGATTTTGTATGAATTTAACTAGAAATTTATTTCCCTTTGGGAACACCAATGATAAGTATTTTATTTTTTCTCAACAACTTTAAAGTTTGTTTCAATTTGGAGTGGATATTCATCTCTAAGAGGTGAAGGGAGGTCTAGAGAACAAGTGGACCTAGTCCACTACACGCAACCTAAAAGACACAAGTAGGTCGACACATTTGAATTTCTCCTTCTATATGTGACACATGTAAAGCTATATAATTATGACAATCAACAAACAAGGCTCCACGACATGGAAGAGGATGATTTAATTTACACCACTTCACTTGCATATAAATTAGGTGGTTATCATCTTCTATATATTAATTGTTACTATGTGGTGTAATTATAAACACCTCTTCACTTGTATCTAAATTAGTTGATTCTCATATTCTCTATATTTATTATTATAATATGTATAGAAAGTATGATCCGAATTTGATCCTTGCCTGATTTCTTTTGTAAAATTGTAATAAATTTTTTATTGTTCTTTTCATTTTATTTGTCTTTTAGAAAAATGAGAAGTGGAAATGAATAGCGATGATAGTTGGCATTCCAAAGGAATCCCATTAAAATAATGAGGGTTTTAGTGAAGAGGGAAATGGAGGGAGATGCAAGGAGGATGAGGGGAGAACAACAATACATATTGAAGCTTGAAGAAGATAACCTTCTCGAAGTTCGATGGAAAAAGGAATCAAGAAGCATGTCCACACTGAGTAAAGGTACTTTTGAGCCATGCAATATGAAATTTGGGCATTGACAATGAGTAACAATACATAGAGTCTTTGTATATCTCACTGGGCTTTGTATTTTCTCACGAGATTAATAAAAATACACATTGAATGTTGGATTTCTAGGATAATAATTATATTGGTTTTGATGTGTGTTTGATTTCTCTACTCGCTTAAACTATTAAGGTGGTATTTATACCCTTCAACATTTGAATCGATCCCTTGATATCTTGTTTGTTGGTATAAAGTGTTGCTTGTGTATTCAATCGGAATGTTGATAAGCCCAACCAACCTGAGACATACACTATGTAATACATTGCATTGTAGTTTCTATTAATTCATTTCCTATGCCAATTTTATCACTATTTGGTGACTTGATTCACTTGTTGAGTCGAATTGGTCATGTTGGTCGTTTTTCCTCCTTTCCCACAAACTGTACATTGTAATTTAATATTTGTTGGGTGTCTTTCCTCTACCCAAAATATATTCACAATGTTTTTATGTTATCTTGACGATATCTCTTTTCTTGTAGGTTGTATAAAGACTACACTATGCATCCTATAGTTACTTTGGAATTTTTAATCTGTTATTGGTTATCAAATTCACCTCTAGATGTTTTTCTACATTCTTGGTTGTCCAATTCATTCTCTAGATGTTTTTCCTTCATCGTTGGTTACCAAAATAACCCTCTAAAAATTTATCTCCATTGTTGGTCGATCCAACCCGTTTGTTAAGCTCTCAAGTAGAGAAATATATAAAAGGAAGTAGTGACATAAAAAATAGAGTTAGAGAGTTAGAAACTCACTTAGGGGATTCATTAAGTTATTTGTTGTATGTCAATCTCACTCTAATCCTTTTCAATGTTGTAATGTTGCTAAATATTAGTCTTATTTTGTCATATGTTTGAGGTCTAAAAGGATGCACATAGTGTAGTATATTGTAACTCTGGGGAATTATCTAAGGAGGACCTGAGGGTTTGTTGTTGTTGAATATAGTTTTTTTAATGTATGATTGTGTTATATGGAATGGAAGGAATAATAAAACTACAACAATTCTGATCTATCGTGTGGCATTCATGTGTTATTTGGATATGTGCGTGTATTTTTTTACTTATTGATAAATAGTAAATTGAGGTTAATGGAGTGCCTGAATGCTATTCGGAATGGATCCCYGTGTATTTATCCCTTCATACCTATAACAATACCATATGGCCTCTATGATCATCATTTTGTCTCRGTTGATATCTTCTTCGACCTTGGATAAATATTTATATGAMTATGCTTTAGGGTTTTCATTGGTAGACTTCGAACGAATGTTGAGTCTAAAATACCCAGAGTTAAGAAGGACATGTGCAAGTGTTAAATGATGTCAATAAGCTCAACCGAGGCCCAATCATGAATTCCTACTATTGAGTGGAAAAGAAGTCARAACAAGTGTAACTCAAACCACTTTTGTCAAAGCAAGAGGAACCAAAAAACAATCCATGTGCAACAAGCCACTCAAATTTCCTGTAGAAGCTTGGAAGATGGCGCTAGAGAGATTATTCTATCATTTGTATTTTCTCCAACTATTAGAGGACCAAGAAACCAATCTAGAAAGAATCATCAAAGATTGAAAAGGTATGGCTTAGTTTGTTTCTATCACAAGAAAAAGGATCATAAGGATAACAATTGTTGGCACTCTAGAATTCCAAGTGTCCCATGCAAGAACTATTATCGATACTATAGATTGATCAGAAATTCAAATTCCAAATGTTAGAGGATTCACTCGAAACTCCATCCCAAGAACTGAAAAACCAATATAAAAGATTAGAGAGTCAAGGTCAAGGGGAAAGATGAGCCTTTTTCACTTGCGACCCAAGGATAAATGGTTGTTCAAAAACCTATTGTAGCAATGAATGTCATCCAAAGCCATGAGAAGCCAAACACAAATCCTACTCATCTCTTATCTTCCATCCTACAACAAAGGCATCCTTTCTCTGATTTTTTCAGAGTCTTCTTGATGATAGGAGAAGAAGAAGATTGAAATATTTGAATCTTTTGGGGACCAAAATGCTACATATGGGGAGGTGTGATCCGAATTGGATCCTTAAATTATTTTGTAAAATTGTAAAAAACTTATAATTATTTTTTCATTTTATTTTGTCTTTTGGAAAAATGGGAAGTGGAAATGGATAGTTATGACAATTTGCCTTCCAAAGGAAGAAAATTAAAACAATGAGGGTTGTATTGATTAGGGAAATGGAGGGAGATGCAAGGAGAATGAGGGGAGAAAAATAACAGATATTGAAGCTTGAAGAAGATATCTTGCTCAAAGTTTGATCGACGAAGGAATCAAGAAGCCTGGCCACACTGAGTAAACGTGTTTTTGAGCCATGAAATCTACAATTTTGGTATTGACAAGAGTAACAATATACAGAGTTTGAAATTTGGGTTTCTAGGATAATAATTCTATTGGTTTTAATGTGTGATTGAGTTCTCTACTCGCTTAAACTATTACGGTGGTATTTATTTTTACTACCCCTCAAAATTTGAATTGATTCCTTGATATCTTGTTTGTTGGTATAAAATGCTACTTGTATATTCACTTGGATTGTTGGTAAACCCAACCAACCTGAGACATACAATTTGTAAAACACTGCATTGTAGTTTCTATTAATTCATTGCCTATGCCAATTTTCCCACTATTGGGTGACTTGATTCACTTTGTTGAGTAAAATTGGTAATGTTGGTCATTTTTCCTCCTTTCCCACAAACTGTATGTTGTAATTTAATATTTGTTGGGTATATTTCATCTTCCCACAAGTTGTTCACAACATTTTTATGCTATCTCAACGATCTCTCTTTTCCCATAGGTTGTATAAAGACTACACCATGCATCCTAGAGTTGCTTGGTTGTTTTTAATCTATTATTGGTTATCAAATTCACCTATAGACATTTTTCTACGTTGTTGGTTGTCCAATTCATTCTCTGGATGTTTTTCCTTCATCGTTGGTTACCAAAATCTCCCTCTAAGAATTTATCTCCATTGTTGGTCGACCCAACCTGTTTGTTGAACATTTTTCTTCACCATTCCTTAACTTAGTCCACTAGGTCATTTTTCCCTCCTTCCTTCGATTGATCTACAATTCATTCGACCTAACCATTGGAGTAGTCGATCATTCTATCATTTGGTCAAAATAGACATTGGGGAATTTGAATCATATTTCATTGGGTCAATTCGACATGTGGATGGTTGATGGGTTTATCATTTGATCGATTGGACACACAATTAGTCGACTACTTCTTTAGTTATTCAATTTTTTTTATCGACTAGCATATTTCAAGACTTTAAACCATTTGAGGAAGACAGAGATATAAAGAATAATCTTATTTCATAGAAGTATCTATGTTGGTGAGATGGATAGGCCCTAGGCCTACCATTTACTGATTAGATGGTATCATATAAGGTTTGTGAGAGACGTTGTATAATATTCCATGGGAAAATCCTTGAATAGGGAGAATATAGAAGATTTGAGATATTTCAATAGGTAGATCCAAGAAGAAAGTTGGTATTGGACATAAAGAGTAGATGAGCTAGAAAATGATCTTGGTAAGCGCCAGGATTCCTTCATTTCCATGAAGGTATAATTAGACAAGAGTAGATTGCATCTCTTGAAATTGGGGGAGAAATTCACTATGTTAGATAATTGGAAAGAGGAAAGGTTCACTGAATTCACTACTCAACTATACCGGATTTGGAAATTAAGGAAAATTCCTTGAAGCAACTAGAATTAGTTGTTCAAAATACCAAGAAATTCCCTCCCATTTCTAGTATCGAAGATAGTACTATGACACCGGAAATCATGGTAAACTCACCTTATAACACCATTTCACAAGAAACCTTTATTCATCCAGGTGGACATCTATGGCCGACCACCTATTTCACTAACCCAAATTACAATTTCCATCTTGCCAATTTTTCTACAATTTTTCAGGTCCCAAACTTTTGGGTCTATTTTGAGTTCCTAAACGAATTCTTTTTAATTGGAAACACCAAATAGATCCATGTTGGTATTATTGTGCCATTCATAATGTTTAATCCTTGGATATACCTTTCCAACAGGGTACCAAGCACCCCAAACGAAGATTGTATGCAAAAGTTTCACCCTTGGGGAGTTGACGTATTAACTACCCCCATCGGGCCCCACAAACCTTTTGGTGTTTCATATTATGGGGTTAGGGTTTTGGATGTTTAGGATTTTCTCATTTATGCTTTATGTTAAAAATTACTTTGGAGCCTCATTGCAATTAGCTTCTTGTGAATGAGTGTAGTTGATGCATCTCTCTTAAGAGATAATCTACAACCATTCTAGTTATCTTGCGTTCTTTGCATTTTACAATGTTTTTTATTCCAAACAATCATTAATAGAATTTTTATTTTATTGTTTTATTGTATTACTGTGTTCCTTGCAATATCTCTATGTATATCCTTTTTATATCTCTATTATATTCCTTCCTTTCTGTCATTCTCAAAACAATCTAGATCATTGGTATTAGAGAAATATTCTCCTTGTCATTTCTCAGTGCATGTACCCAAGGAGGTCAGGGTATAGAGTGTTGGGTCTTGATCTTGTTTCTCTTGAGGACAAAAACTCTCACCATCCAAAGAAACTTCCTATGGCAGAAGAAAAGAAGGATGACAGAGAAGGAGATCTGATCAAACTCTTGCCATAGGAATCCCTCACACGACAGAGGTATGAGATGATGGATAATTTTACCCAGATCCTTCGACGGTTTGTGAAAGAAAAAGAAGCACCAGCAGTCACTTCGGAGGTGAAATGCCATTTAAGGTACAAGTTAAATTTTATATTCCTTTATTTGAAGGCTAGATAGACATCGACGCTTTGGAAAAATGGTTAAGTCTACTAGAGGGTTATTTCTCTGTCCAAAATTTTTCCAACAGTGAAAAAACCGCATTTATGATCCTTGAGTCCTTTCCTCATGTCATAGATTGGTGGGATACTTACTATGAGAAACATGTCGAGGATGATTCTACAATTTTTGGACTAGGACCCACTTGGGAGGATTTTGTTGATACCCTCAAGGAACAATATTACCCTATTGAAATCTATGACAACCAATACACGATATGGACCACACTATGTCAAGAGATGGGCCAAATAGTACCAAATTTCACAAATACCTTCCATACCTTGCACACCAATATGGGTATCCAAGACTCTAAGCAAAATAGGGTTCTAAAATATTGTGGGGCTCTACACAGTTACATCCAAATTGAAATGAAGTATCTGGACATCTCATCATTGAGATCCGCTTATCAATATGCTATCAAAATCGAGTTGAAATTTAAGCAACATAACAAGCGAGAGTTTGGGTCTACAAATATGCAACAAATGAAGTATGGTAAGGGTTTCCCTAACTCCCAGGGAAAAGGATAGAGAAAGGATAGCTAGTCCCAAGAAAAACAGTCCAAGCCACCAACAAATAAGGACAATAGGAAGTTGAAGGAAACTAGAAAGTGGTGCAATTTCCACAAAATCCCTTGGAACAATACTGATGAATGTCACTCCAAACAGTCATTGTTGGTTGAGACGAAAGCCTCAGGTTCGGATGTTGAATTAGATTCTAATTTAGAACCAGAAAAGGGAAAATGGATCATTGACACAGAACCGAATGTCACCATCGCTACCACAAAATTCCATCCAGAGGAACTAGAGGAGCACCTCTTCCACTCACATTTGTGGGTGAAGGGGACCCCACTCCATTTCATTATTGAAAACAACATCCATAAGAACCTATTATTACCATAGGTCATCAAGAGTTTGAACTTGAAAATGACATGACATCCTCATCCATACACGATCGGTTGGCTCAACCAGAGATGGGACAACCGCATTCACTAGAAATTCCACCTACACTATGACATCAAACCATTCAAACATGAGGTATTGTGTGTTGTTTTGTTAGGACAATGATTTATGTGGAAGCATCATGTTTTTTATGAATCTAGGCCCCATAGTGTCATTCTTACTTTGGGAGATCATCTCTATAGGGTACGAAAGGAAATCCCAAATACTATGGTGTCTTTGATATCCATGAAGCAATGTAGAAAGGTGATATCTCATACCGAGAAATTTTTCCTATTTATGGTTCGGTCAGAACATTTGAAGCATATTCAACAAAGATACCAAGGTGATCTTCAAAAAAATACCTTTGCATCGTGTATCTCTACACAATAGCAGTAAGTAGAAAAGATAGTAGAATGGCACAAATAAATATTTTCCTTGGCTACTAGGGTGCTTGAGCACTATCATGTAAAGAACTCAATTGATTCGACACCTTATAATCCTTTTCCTAATGTCTTTGTGTACAAGCGTTATAATATGGAGAATGAAGAAATCAAACGCTAGATCCAAGAGGTAATTCGGAAAGGCCACATCATACCAATCTCCTCACCTTGAGGGAACCCAATTTTTTTGGTATAGAAGAAGGACGAGACATGGCGACTTTGCATTGATTATAGAGCCCTGCACAAGATCACAGTTAAGAACTGATACCAAATCCCTAGTATTGTTGATTTTCTTGATTAGCTCAAGGGAGCCAATTTTTTCAGTAAGATTGATTTGAAGTTAGGCTACCACTAGGTGCCAATTGAGCAAATTGATGTATGGAATATAGCCTTCAAGTATAAAGAAGGTCTCTTTGAGTTTCTATTCATGCCTTTCAGATAGACTAATTCCCCAGCCACATTCATGTGGATGATGGGTGACATATTACGTCAATTCACAAACTTCTTTGTGGTAATATATATGGATGACATCCTCATATTCAAAAAACATTGGTAGGAACATTTGAATCATATTTAGCAGGTCTTGGACACCCTGCGACAAAAAAAATTATATGTCAATTTGGAGAAGAGTTCCTTTGGTATGTAGAGAATCCAATATTTGAGATACATTATGGATGAGCAGTGTTTGCATGTGGATCCAGTCGATATCCAATTCATCCATGATTGGTCAGGCTCGAAGACAATGTCTGAGCTCTGCATATTCTTGAGCCTCGCCAACTTCTACCTTTGGTTTGTGTTAGGGTTCTCTCATATCGCTTGGGCCCTAATCTAGGTGACCAAGGGTGGAGCGAAGGAAAATTTTGTGTGGCATGTGTCCCAACAAAAAGCATGCAAGTATTTGAAACTCCACCTCTACTCAACACTAGTCCTTATTATTCTAGACTTGCAACAACCATTTGACATTGATATAGATGCTTCATATTATGCTATTGGTGCAGTTCTCACTCAGCATGGGAATATGTTAGCCTATCAAAATGAAACACTATCTGATTTTTTTTCTAGATACCCCACCTATGACAAAGAGATGTACTCCACACTAGGGAAGGAAACAATCATCCACATTGATCATAGGCCTATGAAATTCATGAAGACATAAGGAAAGCTACAGATTGACCACCATCATAAGTGGTCCATGTACATGCAGAAATTCCACTTGAACATAAATTATAAGAAGTGTAGAATCAACCATGTCATAGATTTCCTTAGTCATCCCCCAGTTGTGTCACTAACCACAATTATTAACTCTTGTGGGCATGAGACATTTGGGTGGCCACAATTATACAATAATGAATCTGACTTTGATACTGCCTATCAAAAATTGAGCATAGGAAAAATGGTTCCAGACTTTCATATCTAGGTTGTATTGCTATGCACTCTCAACCATCTCTATGTTCCTTCAAGCGAGCATGCAAAGATGATATGGGAAGCTCATTATAGTCAGGCAACATGACATTTTGGTGTAGAAAAAATAGTGGCAGTACTACAAAATAATTTTTATTGGTCAAAGATTCAACAAGATGTATGCAAGTACATCATATCTTACATTTCTTGTACCATTTCCAAGCCCGACATTAATAAACATGGGCTATACACCCCTCTACCTACTCCAAATAGGCCTTGGGATTCCATCTCCATGGATTACACGTCCATTCTGAATTCAACCAGGCATGGGAATGATTGTGTCTTCGTGGTCATTGATCGATTATCTAAGATGGTAGTTTTGGCACCTTGAAAGAAGAGGATCATAGTCAAGGCCACTAGCAAGCTCTTCTTTGAACATGTATGGGTTCATTTTGGGATCCCATGAACCATTATCTCAGATTGAGACAATAGTTTCCTAAGTACTTTTTGGTCTAGCTTATGGTCGATGATGGACACGAATATGACCAAATAAAATTCCTTCCACCCACAGACTAATAGAAAAACATAGGTAGTCAACATGATGATTTTCCATATCCTAAGGATGTACAATTCCAAACATCCATGCATATGGGATGAAATCCTTCCTTATGTTCAACATAGCTACAATAGAGCCCTCCACAGCTCTATTGGCCATATCCCTATTCAGGTGTGCTTGGCATTCCAACCATTGGCCCCCATTGGTGTAGCTCTACCCATTGAAATTGCACAGGAAGAGTCCTCCCATGCTCATACCGAGGCTAATTAAGCATCCAAATTTGTTGAGAGAATCCAACACATCCAACAACAAGTTCATGATAATTTGCAGAAATCCAATGTCAAGTACAAGTAGCGCCATGATCAACATTGGGTACCACACAAGTTTCAAGTGGGAGATAAGGTATGGTTGCATTTGTAGAAAGAACGCCTCACAAGACCCCATCAGAAGCTACTCCCCCTCCAATACGGACCTTACACCATCACCAAGGAAATGGGTGAAAATGATTTTGAATTAAGTATTCGTCCTTTCCTTGGATTGCACTTGGTATTTAATGTGGAACTTCTTCGACCATATTTTCCACCTCTCATGAACACTTCATATGTGACAGAGCACTTCTCCACTACAAAACTCAATCCTGACTACATTGAATAGGATACAATTGATTGGATCATGGACACCAAGATGAAGGGCACCCACAATAAAAACATCCAACTCCATTGGGTTGTCAAAGCAGGGTAGTTTCTTCATTAGGGAAAGTGGCTCACCAAGAGTTAAATTCAGTATAAGTATCCCCATATGATGGAGGAACTTGATGCAATGGAGAAAATTGTTTCCTAAGGGGGAGGACTAATCTAGGTGGACATCGATGGCTTCCCACCTATTCCACTAGTTCAAATTATAATTTCCATCTTGGTTGTTTTTCAGGTCCCAAACTTCTAGGGTCGTTTTGAGGCCTTAAACAAAACATTTCTGACTTGATAGCGCCCATTAGATCCTTGTTGTGATGTATTTTTCCATTCATAATGTGTAATCGGATAGACCTTTCCAAATGGGTACCTATCACCCCAAACGAATATCGTATGAAAAAGTTGTGCCCTCAAGAATTTGACACATCAACTACTGCCATCGAGGCCCACAAACCTTTTGGTGTTTCATCTTTCGGGGTTATGGTTTTGGATGTTTAGGGTTTTCTCATTTATGATTTATGTTAAAAATGAATTTGGAGCCTCATTTTAATAAACTTCTTGCGAATGAGTGTATCTGACACATCTCTCTTTACAGATAAGCTACCACCACTCTAGCTAGCTTGTGTTCTTTGCATTTTATAGTCTTTTGTATTCTAGACAATCAGTAATCGAATATGAGTTTTACTAATTTACTATATTAATGTGTTCCTTTGAAAATATCTATGTATCGCCTTCTTATACTTTTTTTATATTCCTTTCTTCATGTCATTTTAAAAATAATCTAGATCATTTAGCGACTAATTTATGTAGCATAGTAGAGGCATCGATTCCAAGCTCATGAGAAAAATGGGTTATGATGGCCAAAGGAATAAGAAACGAAGGCCAAGGGATTTTGATTCCCATTGTAGCTCAACAGAGGCCCAAGAATGAAGGTCTAGTATTCAGTGGACAAGAAGTCATCACAAGTGTAGCTCAAACCACTTTCCTCAAAGCAAGAGGAACAAAAAAATAATCCATGTGCAACAAGCCACTCAAATTTTCCTATAGAAGCTTAGAAGAGGGCACTAGACAGATGACTCCACCATCCATATTTGCTCCAATTATTAGGGGACCAAGCAACAAAGCTAGAAAGAATCATCAAAGACTGAAAATGTATGGCTTAATTTGTTTCTATTGCAAGAAAACGGGGTCATAAGGTTAGTGATTTTTGGCACTCTAGAATGCTAAGTGTACCATGCAAGAACTTATGCTAGTAGTATAGATTGATTGGATTGGGACACCAAATGTTAGAGGCTTCACCTGAAACTCCATCCCAAGAATTGAACAACCAAGAAGAAATCTTAGAGAGTCAAGGTCAAGGGGAAAGATGAGCCTTTTTCACTTGCAACCCAAGGATAAATGGTTTTCCAAGAACCTATTGTGGTAGTGAATTTCATCCAAATCTATGAGAAGGAAAAGAGGGTTATGCCAATGGAAACCCCTACTCCTGTCTTATCTTCCATCCTACAACAGAGGAATCCTTTCTATGAGATTTGCCAGACTCTTCTTGATGATAGGAGAAGAAGAAGATTAAAATATTTGAATCTTTTGGAGACCAAAATCATACATAAGGGGAGGTGTGATCCAAATTGGATCCTTGCCTAAATTATTTTGTAAAATTTTTATAAAATTGTAATTGGTTTTTTTCCATTTTATTTTGTCTTTTGGAAAAATGGGAAGTGGAAATGAATAGGGGCCTTCCAAAGGAATCCCATTAAAACAATGAGGGTTATAGTGAAAAGGGAAATGGAGGAAGATTAAAGGAGAGTGAGGGGAGAACAACAACAAATATTGAATCTTGAAAAAGATAACCTGCTCAAAGTTCAATGGAGAAATGAATCAAGAATCTTTTCCACACCGAGTAAAGGTGCTTCTGAGCCATGCAATTTGCAATTTGGGTATTAACAATAAGTAAATATACACAGAGTCTATGAATATCTTACCCCTTTTTATTATCCCTATATTAAAAAAATCCCCATTAAATGTTGGGTTTCTAGGATAATAATTCTATTGGTTTTGATGTGTTATTGAGTTCTCTACTCGCTTAAATTATTAAGGTGGTACTTATTTTTATTAACCCTCAACATTTGAATTGATTCCTTGATAGCTTGTTTGTTGGTATAAAATGTTGCTTGTGTATTCGCTCAGATTGTTGATAAAACCAACCAACCTGAGACATACACTATGTAATACACCACATTGTAGTTTCTATCAATTCATTTCCTATTCAAATTTTTCCACTATTGGGCGACTTGATTCACTTCCTAAGTTTAATTGGAAATGTTGGTCAATTTTCCTCCTTTCCAAAAAACCATATGTTGTAATTTAATATTTGTTGGGTGTCTTTCCTCTTCCCAAAAGTTTTTCACAATGTTTTTATTTTAGCTCGATGATCTCTCTTTTCCCATAAGTTGTATAAAGACTACATTACGCATCCTAGAGTTGCTTGGACATTTTTAATCTATTATTGGTTATTAAATTCACCTCTAGAATGTTTTCTACGTTGTTGGTTGTCCAATTCCTTCTCTGGATATTTTTCCTTCAGCATTGGTTACCAAAATCTCCCTCTAATATTTTATCTCCATTTTCAGTCGACCCAACCTGTCTGTTGAGAATTTTTCTTCACCATTCGTCAACTCATTCCACCAGGCCACTTTTCCTTCGTTCCTTCAACCGATCTATCATTCGTTTGACTTGACCATTGGAGTAGTCGATCGGTCTATCATTTGGTTGAACCGACCATTGGGGAAGTCAACTCGTATTTCATTCGGTCGACTTGACTTGTGGGTGGCTAATGGGTTTATGATTTGATAGATTGGACACACAACTAGTCGACTAGTTCATTTATTATTCATTTTTTTTATCGACAGACATATTTTAGGACTTTCAACCATTTGAGGAAGACCGAGATAGAAATAATAATTTTATCTTGTAGAAGCATCTATTTTGGTGAGATGGACACGCCCTAGGCCTACCATTTACTAATTAGATGGTATCATATAAGGTTCGCTAGAGACCTTGAAGAATATTTCATGGGGAAAGCCTTGAATAGGGAGAATCTAGAAGAGTTAAGATATTTCAATAGGAAGATCCAAAAATAAAGTTGGTATTAGAGGCAGAGACAAGATGAGCTAGAAAAAGAGCTTGCTAAGTGTCAGTATTATTTCATTATCGTGAAGGAAGAATTAGACACAAGTAGATTGTAGCTCTTGCAATTGGGGGATAAATTCACTAAGTTAGATAATTGGCAAGAGGAGAGGTTCACTAAATTCACTACCCATCTCTACCAGGACTTGGAAGCAAAGGAAGAGGTCTTGAAGGAACTAAAAGAATTTTTTCAAGAGACCAAGAAATCCCCTTCCATTTCTAGTACTGAAGCTAGTACCATGATGGAGGTAAGAATTGTAAAATCACCTTCTAACATCCTCTCTCAAGAAACATTTAATGACTTTAAGAACCACACTAGAGACATGGATTCCAATCTCATGAAAAAAATGGGTTATGATGGCCAAGGGATAGGCAAGGAAGGACACGGGATTTTGATTCCCATTGTAGCTCAATAGAGGCCCAATCATGAAGTCCTAGTATTCAGTGGACAAGAAGTCAACACAAGTGCAAGCCAAGCCACTTCCGTCAAGGCAAACGGAATCGAAAAAATAATTCATGTGCAACAAGCCACTCAAATTTTCCTGTAGAATCTTGGAAGAGGGAACTAGAGAGATTGTTATACCATCAATATTTTCTCCAATTATTAGGGACCAAGCAACCAAGATGGAAAGAATCATCAAAGACTAAAAATGTATTGCTTAGTTTGTTTATATTGCAAGAAAAGGGGTCATAATGCAAGATATTTTTATCCCTCTAGAATGCCAAGTGTCACATGAAATAACTATCACTAGTACTACAAATTGATTGGACATTGGGATGCCAAATGTTAGAGGCTTCACCTAAAACTTCATCCCAAGAGTTGAACAACCAAGAAGAAATCTTAGAGAGTCAAGGTCAAGGGGAAAGAGAAGCCTTTTTCACTTGCAACCCAAGGAGAAATGGTTATCCAACAACCTATTGTAGTAGTGAATGTCATCCACAACCATGAGAAGGAAAACAAGGTTATGCCAAAGGAAACCCCTACTCAGATCTTATCTTCCATCCTATAGCAAAGGCATCCTTTCTCTGAGATTTATTGGAGTCTTATTGATGATAGAAGAAGAAAAAGAGTGAAATATTTGAATATTTTGGGGACCAACACCCTACATATGGGGAGGTGTGATCTAAATTGGATCCTTTCCTAAATTCTTTTGTAAAATTGTAATAAACTTGTAGTTTCTGTTTTCATTTTATTTTATCTTTTGGAAAAACGGGAAGTGGAAATGAATAGCTATGATGGTTGGGATTCCAAATCCATCCCATTAAAACAATGAGGAATGTAGTGAAGAGGGCAATGGAGGGAGATGTAAGGAGAATAAGGGGAGAACAATAGAATAAATTGAAGCTTGAATAAGACAACCTACTTAAAGTTTGATTAATGAAGGAATTAAGAAGCATGCCCACATTGAGTGAAGGTGCTTCTAAGCCATGCAATCGACAATTTGGGTATTGATAGTAAGTAACAATACACATAGTTTGATTATATCTCACCCCTCTATATTTATCTCTCAAGCCTAAGAAAAATCCCCATTGAATGTTGGATTTCAACGATAAGAATCTAATTGGTTTTGATGTGTGATTGAGTTTTCTACTCTCTTAAACTGTTATGGTGGAATTTATTTTTACTACCCCTTGGAATTTGAATCGATCCCTTGCTATATTGTTCGTTGGTATAAAATGCTACTTGTGTATTCACTTTTATTATTGATAAACTCAACCAACTTGAGACATACAATCATACACTGCATTGTAGTTTCTACTAATTCATTACCTATGCCAATTTTCTCACTATTGGGCAACTTTATTTTCTTGTTGAGTCAAATTGGTAATGTTGGTCATTTTTCCTTCTTTCCCACAAACCATACATTGAAATTTAATATTTTTTGGGTGTCTTTCCTCTACCCACAAGTTGTTCACAACATTTTTATATTAGTTGGATGATTTCTCTTTTCCCATATGATGCATAAATACTGCACTAGGAATCCTACAGTTGCTTGGGTGTTTTTTTTATCTTCTTTTGGTTATCTAATTCACCTCTAGACATTTGTATATG
The DNA here is from genome assembly GCA_000966675.3 of Picea glauca. Classification (NCBI taxonomy): domain Eukaryota; kingdom Viridiplantae; phylum Streptophyta; class Pinopsida; order Pinales; family Pinaceae; genus Picea; species Picea glauca. The sequence goes on from JZKD02S0158459.1 coordinate 119,567, forward strand.
ATGTTAGTTTTCCAATTCATCCTTTGGACGTTTCTCCATTAACATTGATTAAAAAAATCACCCTCTAAGCATTTATCTCCATTTCGGTAGACCCAACCCACCCATTGAAATTTTTACTTCACCATTCGTCGGCTCATTCTTCTAGGTAGTTTTTCCCTCCTTCCTTCAACTAGTCAATCATTTGGTTTAACCAACCATTGGAGTAGTCGATTGGTCTATCATTTGGTCAACCCAATCATTAGGGAAGTAGATAATTCTTTCATTGGGTCGAATCGATTTGTTGGTGGTCAACAAGTTTATTATTTGATCAAGTGGACACACAA
>JZKD02S0158459.1:145583-155765 GCA_000966675.3 Picea glauca
AATATTTCCGTTGAGTTGGACTATGGTCACGTTGTATGGGCATAAGGTGCTTTACATCATACACAAGTTATTTCCGTTGGGGCTTAAATGGAAAGAAAAGTGTTAGAGTGATTTCTGTTGGATGCTAAATAAAAAGTGCTTAATCCACAAACTCGATGGGAGTCCTGGCAAATAAAACCAAACTGCTAAATGTAGTGATAGACAGTTAAATTTAGCCCTGTCAAAGAATGATGAAGACCATGTTCAAGTAAGACCATATGCATGAAGGATTCCAGAACAGGAAATAGTGGAATCAAAGATCTTCTTCGACATAGCAGGTGGTGCCTGCATTACATAGCACCTTGTCCGGGGTTCCATTGGTTGTGAAAAGAGTTTCCCCAGATCGACATTCCTAACGAGGGAACTGATCCTTGCCAAGAATTCCAAGGTCCTGATGTGGAAGAAGTTCCTGGGTTTTCCCCCTGTACGGGAATAGTACCCTACATAGGATTAGGTTGGCCATAAATGAGGTTTCCCCTGGTCAGGAAAGCAGCTGACAAAAAAGTGTTGTTACCAAATGCACTGAACAAATAAAACTATGTCAACCCTATTGGCATATTATGAGAAGGTGGTCCTTGACTCCCTACTCCAATTGAACTATGGTGTGTGTTTGGCTCGGTGGATTGCTGGTGGGTACTGCCGAGTGAAGGGGACAAAGGAGGTATATGACCTCCCCTATAAGGAAAAGCATTAAAAGGAGCTAAAGTTCCCCCCATGGGTCCTTGTAGAGGAGCATTAAAGCTCCCTGCCCCTAGACCTAAAGTCTGCAAAGTGGAGTAGGATAGTACAGAACTTGTACCTAAGCTAGGCATCCCATATGAGAATGGAGGGCCTGTCACACTCTATGTGAAAGGAGCAGTAACTATCGCCAAAGATGGGTTTGGGCTGCTACTCAAGGTAGAGGTAGTCGATACTGTGGTGACTTGGACTGGCGATGGTGGGATAGGAGGTGGAACACCCCCTATGAAGACAACCATGATGGGAATATCAAGATTCCCAAAAGAAGAGACATGATTTTCCTCCATTACAATCCGCTTTAAAGGTGCCGAAAGGTCCTTTAAAAGAGGTTGGTTAGGTGCGATTTCCAGTGACCCAGTCGCTTCAAAAGACCCTTGTTGGTCTAGATTTCACCTTAGCAGTGGCGGGGGTGGCTCCAGTGTAACTGGTGGCAGGCCAAGAAGCCTTCGTGACCAGTGGAGCTCGTGATCCTCCACTGTGTGAGGATATCAAATACATGCTAGGGCTTTCTATTTGTTCAAAAACAACACACACTAAAAAAGGTTCTTACAATATAAAACAAGCAAACACTAAACTAGTTGGAAGAACAGTTACAACAACCAACACTAGAGAAACTTACTGGTGCAAGTGAAAATCAAACATGAAATCACCCTCCGGGTATACTCTTCAAAGCGTGGCCCTATGTCTGTCCTAGGCACCGTAGTATACCCCCGCAGTCATCTTTGTATGTCCCTAAAAAAGATAGGCAACTAGGTTGCCAGTGCGCGAATAGTCACCAGGCGGGTACAGTCGACAGTCGGGTAGACCACAATGAGCAAGGTATCAAGCCCAAAACCTATCAAGGGTATCGAAAGCAAGTGATATGGAAGACAAATGAGGACCTCAAATGGATTCGAGACCCACGAAGCTCCATGGAAAATGCAATCAACATAATCCCAAGACAAGCCCTCTATATGTGTTCTCCACTACAATTGGTCTGGCTTTGGAGGGGTTATCTCCACTACCTTTTCACATGAAACCTCATTTTTAGCCCCTGTGTTAGAGGGGGGTCTCGGATAACTTTCACAATACTAGACTTGGACACTCCTTAACTCAGACTCCAATGTTTGATTTAATGGCCTTGAAGAGTTTCCTCTCCAACCTAATTCAAGGCCCTAACCCTAAACTAGTTGGTTGACCTTACAAACACAAAAATTCTAATTGATTTTAGATTGAGCGTTAATTTTTATGGCTTGTCTTAAGTCAAAGGTTATGAAAGTGAAACTAGTGATGTTTGAAAGATGAAAGAAAAATAAACAGAAAGTTGGAAACAAAATAACTTCTTCTTGACTCAAATCTTAATCAACTTTCCAAACTACAAATTTCTAAGATCTTTGAATAACACACTCAAAGAAGGATTTCACTCGACTACGAGATACTTATCGTCCAAGTAAACCATCAAGAACTTATGAAAGAAAAGACTTTTCCTGGTTACTAATGCAAATTAACACTATTTAACCAAACAAAGAAATAAAAGATTTTTTTTTATTTGAATGCTCACAAAGAAAAAAGGAAAAAATATCAACAGGTAAAGACCAAGAAAACTTCTAGCCTAAGCGAAGATTGTAAAGAGTCACTTTTAAAAATAAGACACAAGCAAATTAAAACTGGACTCTCACACTTGTCTAAAAATCCTATAAAAGAAAATTTTGAGGAAAACTTCTTAATGAAAAAGAAATCTATTGTTGTGATCAAACCTAAGTTACTGACCGCTATGAATGAGACCCAAAAACCTGAGAGGTATAATTCTTGATAAAGGAAAGGATGATTGCCTCACCTTAAACAAAAATTTTCTCCACAGGCACATTGCTAACAGTTCAACAGCAAGTGTGTGCACATGAGTTGTATAAAGTCAGGGCACGTGTACACGCGTGCAGACCTTATACAGGCCGTGTGTACTTCTGAAACTCTAAAAAATGAAAGGACAAGCAATCAAGCCCAAGAAGAGACTACTAGTACTGAGAACTAGAATATCTTGAAGACTCAGATACTTACTTTGACAACAAAAAGAAAATAATTCAAGGAAAACTTCATAGAACAAACCAATCTGAGGTGAAACCTAAGCTATAGACTGCAAACAATAAAGACTAGAATGAGTTACAGAAAACCCTTGAGAAGGATTATTTCTGACAAGGGAGAGAATGACTGCCTCTCTAAAATAAATTTTTTGAAATCATACACGTGACTTACAGTTCCTCAGCTAGCGTGTACACGCGGGCTATGGGAAGGTAGGGCATGGTTACACGCGTGCAGACCTTATACAGGCCGCGTGTACCTCTATGGGTCTCAAAAAAAAATGCAGTCAAGAAAATAAACAGAGATAAATGGTATGGAAGACTAGAATCTCTGTTAGCTCATACTTTTGCAGAAACTTTAAAAACAAGGAATGAAACCAGTTCTTAAAAATACCCAAAACATATTCCCAGAAACCCTAGAGATACCCAGTATGGTTGCCAATTCTGTTGTGGGTGGGAAATCCCTCCTACAGACTAGCACTAAGAGTTTTTATCATGCATGCAGAAATGACCTAAAGATTCTTACTTCTTACCATCATCCCATGCATAAACCCCCATCACTCATATGTAAATACAAGGCTCAAGATATTAAGTTGACGTACCTTATTTTTCGTGTTTGATGTCGATCCCTTTTTCGCGCTTGGTCATTCTTTGACTGCAGCTCTCCTCCCAATGCTGACCTGCATTCACAAAAGACAAAAAAAGAACTCCACATGCATTTGATATATGAACTAATGGGTTAGAGATTTAATCAATCATACAATCAATATTCAAATAATGACAATCTCATATGGCAAGATAGGAAAAGAAATTATTTTATTAACTTCACAATGATACCTTACAATGATAAAGTTGGCTATTGTTCCTCGATCCTGGTCCTAGGCTCTTATTCCACTGTCTTCCAACTGCTTTTCTCTATACTTCTCTTTGCACAAGGATGGCTAGAGGTTGGGATGAAGGGAATGCTCAATCGAGTATAGTTTCTTTACTATGATTTTCCTCCTTTCAAATGGGACCCCTACCCCTTCTTTTATAAGCTAGAAGGAGCTAGGTATTTGGTCGAATGACCATCCATGCATGGCTGAAAGGTTTAGTTAACTTACCCAAAGTTGTGTGTTCCGTCAACAACTTTCCTTTTTTCATGCTTTTGTAGGTACACGCGGGCTATCTGGGGTCATCTAGCATGTACAGGCGTGCAGTAATGGATCAGGGCGCATGGGCCTTTATAAAAGGGGTTTTTTAAGAAGAGTTGTTTAGTAGTGTTTTTGGCAAAGAAGGAATCTAAGATGGCTTGATGCCAGGTAAGCATGTCTGGTGCAAATTAGGGTTATAATAACTATCAAACATACACTACAATATACCAATAAAACTCAATATGTTTCATCCATTATATTTTTTCAATGGTTTGGATTCATATTTTTTCTTTAGTTGTCAATTCCATATTCCATAGATTCAAAAAAATATTTATAATCATAAACATGCCTTTCCAAAAATATCTCTAAAGTTGTGTTCAAAGTTGAATGTATTAGAATGAAGCCAACTTTTTTTTAAACATTTCAATATATTGATTTTTTTCTTAACAAGATCATGAAGCATCTTCAAAAAAGGGAAAATAATTTGGTTTATTTTTCCTTAACAAGATAATGAAGCATCTTCAAAAAAGGGAAAATAATTTGGTTCATCTAAGTATATTTTTCCTCCCATCCTATATAGGGATTTTTCAAGATACGGTTTGAACCAAAACCAATAACATGGAAAATATTTGATGTATTTATTAACAATAAATTCAATTCATTATATTTGTCTCCATGTTGAAACCCACATCACTCACCCTTTCATTATACAATTTATTTAGGTGGATACTAGTGGTCACTCATCTATTCCACTAATTCATAATGGTTCCACATCTTAGCAGTTTTCTATAGCTTTTAGGGTCCCAAACTATTGGGGTCATTTTGAGGCCCTAAATGATGTTTGTTTTGCGCGATAACATCATATATTTAGCTAGATACAAATACTAAGCCATTTAGAATGTGTACTTCTCAGCTATACCTTTTCGACGACCCACCGAGCGCCCCAAATGGAGATCGTATGAAAAATTTATGCCCTGGGGAAGTTGACATATCAGCTAACCACATCAAGGCCCACAAACCTTTTGGTGTTTCATCTTATGGGGTTAGAGTTTTCTCATTGATGCTTTATGTTAAGAGACCTTTTTTTCCTCTTTTTAATCAACTTCTTGTGAATGCGCATAGCCGACACATCTCTTTATTCAAGGATAAGATACCACCATTCTAGCTAGTTTGTGTGCTTTGAATTTTATAGTCTTTTGTATTCCATTCATTAGTAAAATTTGAGTTCAACTGTTATTACTATGTTTCTTGCAATATCTCTGTGTATTTATTTGTTATATCTTGTCCTTCATTTCATTCTCAACATAATATGGATCAGTGGTATCAAAGAAATCTTCTCTTTGTTTCTTCTCTGTGCATGTCCTTAATGAAATCAGGTTATTGGGAATTGGGTCTTGAGCTAGTTGAAGTTGGGGAAGAACACTCTCGCTAGCCCAAGAAACCTCACATGGTATAAGAAAAGAGAGATGATGGAGTAGGAGATCCTATCAAACTTTTTCTCATGGAATCCCTAGCGCAATAGAGGAACAAGATGATAGATAATTTTTCCTAGATCCTTTGATAACTGCCAATTGTAACAAAGGCAATTTCAATCAATAGTTACTTGAAATTTAGAGGTGCGACACCCTTGAAGGTACAAGTTAACTTTGATATTACTTTATTTTAAGGCCAAATAGATGTCAACGCTTTGGAAAAAGGGTTAAGTCTACTAGAGGGTTACTTCTCCATAGAAAATTTTCCAATAGTGAAAAAATCACCTTCACACTCCTTAAATACATTCCCCATGTCAGATATTGGTGGGAAGAATGCTATGAGAAATATGTTGGCGATGAGTGTGCAATTTTTTCACTAGAACCCACTTGGGAGGCTTTTGTTGATGCCCTCAACATGGAAGCGTCATGTTTTTTTATGAATCTAGGCCCCCCAGTATCATTATTACTTTGGAATATCAACTCTATAAGGTACTAGAGGCTGTCCCAACTACTGTGGTCTCTTTTCTCTCTGTGAATTAGTGTAGAAAGCTGATCTCTCAAATAAGGATATTTTTCATCTTTATGGTTTGGTCGAAAGATGAATGAAAGATCATTGTAATTTCCAAAACCTCTACATGAGGTCTCTCTACATAGCAAAAGTAGGTGGAAAAGATAGTAGAAGAAAAAAAATACATCTTTGCCTAACCTACGAGGGTGCCTTTTCAATTTTAGGTAAAACACTCAATTAATTTGACACCCAATTCTCCTCTTCCTAACGACCATGTTTATAGGTTCTCTATTATAGAGAATGAAGAAAACAAATGTAAGATCCAAAAGTTAATTATGAAGGACCACATTAGACCAATCTCCTCACCTTGCAGTAACCCAATTTGTTTGGTATAGAAGAAGGACAGAACATGGTGACTTTGTATTGATTACAAAGACCTGAACAAGATCACAATCAAGAACCAGTACCCAATCCCCTAGATTGATGATATTCTAGATCATATCAAGGGAATCAAATGTTTTAGTAATATTTATCTGAAGTCATGATACAACCAGGTGTTGATTGAGAAAAATGATGTATGTAAGACAACCTTCAAGTCTAAAGAAGGTCTCTTCAAGTGGTTGGTCATGCCTTTCAGCTTGATTAATGCTCCGACCACATTTATGCAAATGATGGATGATATATTGTATCCATTCACAAACTCCTTTGTGGTTGTATATCTAGATGACATCCTCATCTTTAGAAAAACCTAGGAGAAACATTTGAAGCACATCCAACATGTCTTGGGAAACTTGCGATAACAAAAGTTATATTCCAATTTGGAGAAGTGTTCCTTAGACATGTAGATAATTTAATATTTTGGATACATCATGGATGAGAAAGGTGTGCATGTGAATCTAGCCAAGATCCAATTCATTCATGATTGGTTGGCCCTGAAGACATTGAACGAGCTCCATGACTTATTGGGCCTTGCCAACTTATATCATAGGTTTTTGTTGGGGTTATCTCATATTGCTTGCACCCTAATCCTCATATTCTTGCACCCTAAGTCAGGTGACCAAGGGTGGAGCCAAGGCCAAGTTTGTTTGGGTTGCATCACAAAATAAAGCATTTGAGGATTTGAAATTCCGCCTATGCTCAACACCAATCCTTATTCTTCCAGACATTTGAGATTGAGATATATGATTGATATTATTATATCACTATATTCCTCACTCATCATGGGCATTCGATGGTCTATCATAGTGAAACATTGTTTGATGTTGTTCGTAGATACCCCACCTACTACAAAGAGATGTACTCCATTGTGAAGGCATGTTGACAATGTAAGCATTACATTCTAGGGAAAAAATGATCATCCACACTGATTATAGGCCTCTGCAGTTCATGAAAACACATGGAAAGTTACAAAATGATCACCATCATAAGTGTTCCATGTACCTACAACAATTTCACTTGAACATCATGTATAATAAGGGAAACACCAACCCTGTTGTAGACTACCTCAGTCGACCCCCTGTTGTGGCACTAACCACAGTTCTTAACTCATGTGGGCATGAGACCTCTAGGTGGCCACACTTATACAATAGTGAATCTAACTTTGCTACTACCTATCAAACAATTAGCACAAGCAAACTAGTTCTGAAATTTCATCTCTAGGGTGGAATGTTACACCATCTGAGCCATATATTTGTTCCTTCAAGTGAGCATGAAAATATGATTTGGGAATATATTTACAATCAGATGGTAGGACACTTTGGCATGGAAAAAATAGTTGCAGTACTACAAAATCATTTTTATTGGTTGAAGCTTCGAAAATATGTCAACAAGTATATCATATCCTACACTTCCTACACCATTTCCAAACCCACCATTAAGAAAAAAGGGATGTACACTCCTCTTCCTACTCTTGATAGGCTTTGGGAGTCTGACACAGAGCCCCTACCTCAGCAGGGTCTGCTGACCTCCCGGTCTATGGATCTTCAACTACTCTGAACCGAAATGGCTCCTTGGTCCACACTGGAACCTTCATGAAAACAAATCTACAGGTCCTTCTTACAAAACTACACCTGCGCGAATAATCACTAGGAGTAAGTCTCCTCTCCATGGGACCATCGACAGTGACCATGAACCCAATCAAAGGCACTTTGCATTTCGTAATTTCGAGACTTTCGTTTCGAGTCACCTTGACTCCTCCAATTCCTGAAAACCCGAAATAGGGATAACGGTCCCTAGTTCCTCCCTTATTCTTCTACCATATGACCTCCAGTCAAAACCTGGGATCCACCTCTAAGCATGTTGGAATTTCACATATCAGGAACTCGCGATGTAGCTTTGCTCCCTTTTCCTGATATCCGAACTCGTGACTTCCTCACCTCAAATCAATGGTCCTGATTCCCCCATGATCTGACGGTCCAGATCGCATTGGGATTTAGCGATTCGTAACCCCCAAGAACAGTTCCTCCACACTCTTCTGACTCCCAAAATGCTAATATTTCAGAGTGCCAAATCAACGACTCGTGCTCCTCTGGATCTGATGGCTACCCTTTCTTCTGGGCCTATGAGTGTTGAAAAGGCACTCGGCCTTATCCTTACCGCAAATCTACTAGATCCAACGGCCCACGGAAAATCAGTCTTCTCCCTTCAAGAATTCCAACCGTCTATCGAGATTCTCGATGACGCCCAACCAAAGAACTGATCATCAACCCTTCTGATCTTGATTCCATGAGGTGACTCTAAACCCTGTCTTTTCTCTAAACTTCTCCAAGCCTCTATCCTTCCTGAGCTTGACCCTTGCTGCAAACTATCTGTTTATACAACTTCTACAATCTCTGTTCTTCTCTACCCTCTTATGCTCTCTTGCTCTCTTTCTCTTACAATGAGAATGATGATACAATACATATATGAGGGAGTCTTCTCAAGTTTTCCCTCCTACAACTCTAAGCTATCTTATGAAATTAAAATCTCTATCTACTTTACATTCATTACATTAAATGTCCACAACCAATAGATGAGAGCGAATTCTCAAGATCTGTATTACAATCCCCAAAACATTAAAAGAAAATATATCCTTTCAGATATTACATTAATGTGCCATCATTTGAAATTCAAAATCCTTTCAAAATGTGCACTGGTGTATATCTAGTGTCCTCCACTCACACTTTCTAACGATGCTCCTGCATCATACTCCTCTGGCTGAAAAAATCATGAACTCCTATCCATGAGCCCCTGTACCATCTGTCCATATTTCTGGATATCTACTTCACTTTCCCAACTAGCATCTTCAATGGGGTGTCCTTTACACTTTAAAAAGTATTCAAAATATGTCTTCTTTTGGGTCTTCTTGCTAATTCTCTGGTCAATGATCTTTTCCATCTGCGGCTTTTCAGCTACATGCATCTATTTGACCCACTGAATTTCCTTCTGATTCTCTTCTTCATATGATTTGTAAGGATACAGATCTGTTATGTTGAATATGGGTGATATGTTCACATCATCTGGAAATTCTATTTCTTAAGAATTTGCCTCAAATTTCCTCAAAATTTTACACAGCCCTATCTTTTTCATCTTCAGCTTATTATATGTTCCCCTTGGGAACCTTTCTTTTCTGAGATGTGCCAAAACTAAATCTCCCACTTCGAATTGAAGCTCTCTTTTGTGATGATCTTCTCTGCACTTGTATTGTTGTTTGGAACTATGCAACCACGCTTTAATCTTATTGTGGAGCTCATGCATCTCTGTTGCAAAATCTTCTGCTCTAGCATTCCTGAACTCACTCTGCTCTAAGTCTCTCAACTAAGATACTCCTCTTAGTTGCATTCCATACAACATCTGGAATGGACTTTGTCACGTGCTCCTATTAGGTGAGTCATTATATGAAAATTCCACTTGTGGCAGAATCTAATCCCACTGACTGTGATGTTTAGCTACTAAACTCCTCAATAAGTCCCCCAAACTTCGATTTACTACCTCAGTCTGTCCATCCATCTGAGGGTGATATGCTGAGCTAAAAGATAAATTCATCCATAGCTTCTTCCATAGGGTTCTCTAGAAATGACCAACAAATTTGGTATCTCTGTCTGAAACAATACTCTTGGGTAAACCATGAAGTCGAACAATTTCTTTAAAAAAATAGATTTGCAATGTGTGTTGCATCATTGGTTTTTTGACATGGAATGAAATGTGCCATTTTGGAAGATCTATCGACTATTGTGAATATGGAATCACATCCTCTTTGT
>JZKD02S0158459.1:166063-190293 GCA_000966675.3 Picea glauca
TTGGGTCCCAAACTTGCAGGGTCGTTTCGAGGCCCTGGGGGGGGATAATATAGGTAGATAATGGTGGCCACTCACATGTTCCACTAATTTAGAATGGTTCCAAATATTGGTAGTTTTCTACATTTTTTTGGGTCCCAAACTTGCAGGGTCGTTTCGAGGCCCTAAATGACATTTTTATAGTGCAGTAGTGTCTAGTATGTAGTCGGAGACAAATAATAGGATGTTTGGAATTTGTACTTCTTGTCTAGAACTTACTAACAAGCTACTGAGTGTCCCAAATAGATATTGTATGCAAAATGTATGCCCTCGGGAAGTTGACGTACCAACAAACCACATCGAGGCCCATAAACCTTTTGGAATTTCATCTTTTGGGGTTAGGGTTTTGGATGTTTATGGTTTTCTCATTGATGATTTATGTTAAAAAAAAAATTCGACCTCTTTGTAATTGAATTCTTGTGAATGAGCATAGCTTATACATCTCTATATTTAGGGATAAGATACCACCATTCTAGCCGGTTTGTGCGCTTTTCATTTTACAGTCTTTAGTATTCCATTCATTAATAGAATCTAATTTCAAATGTATTATTGTGTTTATTACAATATCTCAATGTCTTTCTTTGTTATATATTTTCCTTAATTTCATTCTCATATCCTAATCTAAGAGATTCATGGAGCAACAAAATATCTAGATCCCGGGGTTAAGGAAAGAAGAGAAAAAACTTGAAAAATATCTCGAAGAGAGAAGGGAATTAACTCTCATCGTAGAAACTATCAAGGCCTGGGCATTGGAGTTAAATGATAAAATAAAATTTGAGTAGAAATAATTCCTATGTTTTCTCAGTGATATGCATACTGATTGAGATTATCAACTAAAGATACAAGACAAAATAACTAAAATGCAAGGACAATGTTAGGAGTAAAATGATGCCTTTGATAAAATTCTCAATTGGAAAGAAATGTATGAAGCCCCCCCCCTGACTACATTGCCCGTGTATGCTAAGAAGGAAACACTCAGGTACCAGGTTTTCCTTTATACTTGGAAACCTTTATTGAATGACCTTCAAGTCACCCAAGAAGCATGAACTAAAACCTGCAAGAAGTTGTGGAGTAGCTAAGAGTGTATCACAAAAAAAATTGGAATGCAGTTTATGGCCCCCATCAATGAGGTAGCACCTATTACACTAATAATAAATAAGGTGGAGGAATGTAGGGAAATTAGCAAAGTGAACTTTGAAAATTTAACTCAAGTGAAAAAATAATCTCTATAAGAACTCTTGTTGAAGCCTCACAGGCTCATTAGCATGACCCAACACTTTATGAAACACACAACACAAAATTTAAAGGAAGAAGTATCCATGAAATTTTGTGATGGGGAAAGCATTCAATTAGGAAAAATAGAGGGTATAATGAAAGATTATTCCCTCTGGGAAGAATATCAAGACCAGATGCAGGGGAAGAACAACTCGTAATGAAAAAAAAATGTAACTACTCCAAATGTCTCATTCCCTCTGTTTTGTAATTTTATTTTGACTAGGAATATAAAGAGTCATTTTTTAAAACTTTCCTATTCTCATTATTGAGCCAGAAGAATGTAAACAGTTGCTCCAAAATTATAAAAGAGAAGGACTTCCCATGAAAAAGGGATTTTGGTTTTCATATTGTAGTTGAACAATACTATTACTATATGTTTAATTTAAACCTAAAGACATTTTGGAGATCTTTGCGTTGATGTGTATGAATGAGATTTTTCTATTTTTTGCATATTCATTTATATGATATGTGAATGTTGGTTTTATGAATTACTTCTAGACTAATTTTCATATGTTTATAGTTACCATGATTTTCATTCTAATTGCAACGACAATATGATTAATTAGTGAATCAATTGGTTGTTTCTAACTTATTATATTTTTAATGTTGGATAGTTGTTTGTCATTGATGTCAATAGAAGTGGTTGTTATTTATGTCAATAAATGTAATGGGTTCATTTGAATAGGTCTTCGAAGTGGTCCCCTTATGGCATAGATTTAAGCATGTCCCTCACAGGAAGACACTTTGAAGAAGTCTACAAGAAACCTAGAGGTATTGTCATGATGCCCGAAGTTGTTTGAGGAATAAGGACATGAAGGATAGTGTAAATGCAGTTAAAACACTCATATATGGATAGTCCTCTTTGTGACATTTCCAACATTAGGTGGTACATCATGTGGTTCCTCACATTTGAGGAGTTATGAGGTCATGAATTTGGAATCCCTGAAGAATGGTTAAGAGGCCCCTAAATGGTTGCAACAAGAAGTTACAAGTCATTAATTAAAGGGTAAAGTCACTTGTCCTAGTCCTTGTCTAGTCTAATATCATGTCAATTCTATTTTACTGAGTCATTTCACCTCTCCAACATCCCAAGTCATTGAAGGCACAATTTTCCACCTTGCAACACTTCTGCCATATGTCATATGAAAGAAATCAAAGTATATAGAAACCCTAGTTTTGCAATTTGGTTAGGGTTTGATGTATCTGCATTTTGGAAGCAAGCACATGGGTTATTTTTTTTTGATGATCTGCATATATCTTAGAGTCCCTTAATAAGCCTATCAACATGACCTATATTCAACTATGTATAAGCAGGAAAACATGCAAACCCTAATATACAGGTATCGGTTTTGGGTGCTGCAAAATGTTGCATGGGGATTGTTTTTGAAGCTATGATCAGGTACATTCCAAGGTGTTTCAAATTTCAGCAGACTTGGGACATCACATTTCAACCATCAACAAAAATTTTTCATGCAGGTTTCGTGGAAAACCGGGGAAAATAGAACTTGCGTAGCAATCACAAGCTACACAATTGTTGTAGTTTCCAGTTGGGTACCGAGCTCATTGTGCAAGTGTATTTTTATCCTAACTCTTAAATCATGTGTCTGTTTTCTATGAAAGTTTTATAGAATATGCATGAAGGTAATATGAATAATATCACTTAATTTAAGGTCAAAATGCTTCACTATTTTTGAGAAATGAGCCATCGTCATCTACAACCATTTTTGAATTTTCTCTAGATTTGTGAACTGGGTTTTTCCAAAATTTCTCCAGTAGAAGCCTCACGATGATATTAAATTTTTGACTAAAATTCATCACAACCCAGTTTACCATTTGATATTAAAAAAAAAAAAAAAAAAATCCTAGTTGCGCAAATTATTCTCTGCAAACACACTACGCAAGTGTTGTAGCTCACAGTTGCACAACGAGTTGCGTCAACACCTTACGCAAGTGTTGTAGATTACAATTGATGCATAAAAGGGGACTTCATTATAATAAATGTAGCTTGGATGTTTAGGATAGTCTAAAAACAACACAATGGCTTCATCAAATATATATTTATGCAGGCTATACACATGGGGTTAAATTTAAAGTTTTTTGGCTCTAAATTAGTTTTGATTTTTTGAAGATTGGAGTAAACAGAAATGTTTGCAACGGAGTTTTATGTTTCTATAGATCATAAATATCATTTTTTATGTTAGAACAACTAGTTCCAACCTCCAAATAACTTGTAGTCATCAAACATATGAAGAAAACTCGAAACGAACCCTCGTTGTGCAACCTCGCTATGCCAAGTCTATAGGGAATGTTGTTATTGCAGTCAACTTCAAGATCATTTTTCAAACAAATGGAGATGTCTTTTGAAAAACCCAAAGAGTATTTTTTCAAGAACTGACCCAATAATAAATACTCTCTCATTTTTTGCACATGTGTCATACTTTGGGAGATTCGAAGGGATCTTTTCAGCCCATTTTTCAGATTTAAATATTTAACGATTTTGTGTTTTAGTTATTATATTTGGACATGGATCCTAAGACGATGGAGAATAATTTTAGAAAATGGGAAGAGGTTTTTCTCAAGCACGAGCTTATATCTAAAAACCTCTCCCAGTTATGTAACAAATATCGTGATTCAATAGATATGATGTTATATTTGACCCCTATTTTCCAGCAAATTGATTCCTATTTATTAGCAATCAATTTTGAGTTTGTTCCTATTTTGATGTAACTAGATCCAAAAATTAAGGAAAATGGTTGAATTAGACCTCCTCAGCTCGGGGAAGAATTATTACTATATATTTTTGTAATTTTGATTAGCAAATGGTTGGACTGGAGAGAAGAAAACTCTTTTGGTATTGCATTTTTTATTTATGTGCTTAATAAGATATCAATACAGAAGTACATAGTGTTTTCATAGCAGAGATTCATACCGATGATCTTTTACAGTATGTGTTTTCTTATGTGATATTTTTTTCTCTATTTATCATTTCTATATAAGTCTTATGGTATTTAAATTGAATATTGGAGTAAACATAAATGTTTGCAACAGAGGTTTATGTTTCTATAGCTCATAAATATCATTTTTAATGTTAGAACAAGTAGTTCCAACCTCCAAATAACTTGTAGTCATCAACCATATGAAGAAAACTTGAAAAGAACCCTCGTTGTGCAACCTCACTACGCAAAGTTTGTAGGGCATGTTGTTATTAAAGATCACTTTTCGAACAAATGGAGATGTTTTTTGAAAAACCCAAAGACTGTTTTGTCAAGAACTGACCCAATAATAAAATCCTCTCTCATTTTTTGCACATGTATCATAGTTTGGGAGATTCAAAGGGATCTTTTCAGCCTATTTTTCATATTTAAATATTTAACGATTTCCTGTTTTAGTTATTATATTTGGACATGGATCCCGAGATGATGGAGAAGAATTTTAGAAAATGGGAAGAGGTTTTTCTCAAGAACGAGATTATATCTAAAAACCTCTCCCAGTTCTGTAGAAAATATCATGATTCAATAGATATGATGTTATATTTGACCCTTATTTTCCAGCAAATTGATTCCTATTTCTTAGCAAGCAGTTTTTAGTTTGTTTGTATTTTGATGTAACTAGATCCAAAAATTAAGGAAAATGGTTGAATTAGACCTCCTCAACTTGGGGAAGAATTGTTACTATATATTTTTGTAATTTTGATTAGCAAATGGTTGGATTGGAGAGAAGAAAACTCTTTTGGTATTGCATTTTTTTATTTATGAGATTAATAAGATATTAGTATAGAAGTACATAGTGTTTTCATAGCAGAGATTCATGCCGATGATGTTTTATAGTATGTGTTTTCTTATGTGATATTTTTTCTCTGTTTATCATTTCTATATAAATCTTCTGGTATTTAAATTGAAGATTGGAGTAAATAGAAATGTTTGCAACGGAGGTTTATGTTTCTATAGCTCATAAATATCTTTTTTAATGTTAGAACAAGTAGTTCCAACCTCCAAATAACTTGTAGTCATCAACCATATGAAGAAAACTCGAAAATAATCCTCGTTGTGCAACCTCGCTATGCCAAGTCTGTAGGGCATGTTGTTATTGCAGTCAACTTCAAGATCATTTTTTGAACAAATGGAGATGTTTTTTGAAAAACTCAAAGAGTATTTTGTCAAGAACTGACCCAATAATAAAATCCTCTCTCATTTTTTGCACATGTGTCATAGTTTGGGAGATTTGAAGAGATCTTTTTAGCCTATTTTTCAAATTTAAATATTTAACGATTTCATGTTTTAGTTATTATCTTTGGACATGGATCCCAAGACAATGGAGAGGAATTTTAGAAAATGGGAAGAGGTTTTTCTCAAGCACGAGATTATATCAAAAAACCTCTCCCAGTTCTATAAAAAATATCGTGATTCAATAGATATGATGTTATATTTGACCCCTATTTTCTAGCAAATTGATTCCTATTTCTTAACAAGTAGTTTTGAGTTTGTTGTTATTTTGATGTAACTAGATCCAAAAATTAAGGAAAATGGTTGAATTGGACCTTCTTAGCTTGGGGAAGAATTATTACTATATATTTTTGTAATTTTGATTAGCAAATGGTTGGACTAGAGAAAAGAAAACTCTTTTGGTATTGCATTTTTTTATTTATGAGCTTAATAAGATATCAGTACAAAAGTACATAGTGTTTTCGTAGCAGAGATTCATGCCGATGATGTTTTACAGTATGTGTTTTCTTATGTGATATTTTTTCTCTGTTTATCATTTCTATATAAGTCTTTTGGTATTTAAATTGATATATGTTTGGAATTCATCCTTGTTAGATGCTCCATGTCATGTGCAATTAAATACTTATTCATTTTTCTCAGATTGTATGTTCACAATTCATCTTTACTTTGGTGCTTTGTTCATAGAAATTTTCCATTGTCTATTATTCCTCTAAAGTTATATCAAGAATTCATCCATAGCTAAATGCTCTTGATATAATGGGTTGTTGATTTCTTCATTTCTGCTACCATGCTATAACAGATATATTCACTGTAGAACATTGTCTACCTTGCCTTTGTTCCTTGGAATCCTCATCAACCAATCACTAATATTTATCATTTGTATTATTTGGAATCCATTCCCAATGGATTTTCTTTTCCTTTGGCCAACAATTTCATAAATTTTCTCTTTTACTAAAGACCTAGCCTCTGGTTTCATTGAAAATATGTGAGAGATCCCTCTCTAGGTTGGAAGGTCTAGATTCCATCCTACAAGTTGGTTTGTAGTTACCTCCAAGTTTCTTTGATACAACCCAAAGAAATTACAGAGTGATAACATTTTTGGCACTGTTGTCGGGGAACGAAGGTGAAATCTTCCCTGGGATAAACAACAAAGTTCATATCTAAGTACCGATGGTGAAAAATAGTCAGACACAAAGAAGGTTGTATCATTCACCTAGTGACTCCAATCATGCTTCAATGAAATTCAAGGACTCCATTGGAGAAGGAGCTCATTTGACAACAATATGAAGGGACAGAGAGTGAGGTATCAAAGTGCAAGTTTTTTTCAGAAAATTTTATTCATCTTCATCAAGTGCCTCTTGTTTTTTTTATGAGAAGGTTAAAAGAATTTTCCTTTACCTGTTGCATTCAAATGAGGAGCACAAATATGCATTTGTATATCCTTCTTCTAAATCTATAAATACATCTCTTGCTCCTTGCATAACTGATCTTGAACAAAATCATTCCTCTGAATTATATGATTTTAATAATCAACCTTGTAAGCCTCAAGATACCCAAGAAAATATTTTACCTTATGTACCTAATCTTATACCTTCAAAGATCCAAGAGAGATATCAACCCTTAAGATTGTGAAATATCCTTCATGATTTTCCAACAAAACATTACAAATATCTACCTAGATTCGATGGAGAACTTGACAATCTTACAACTGAAAAACACCTTTGGTCTTTTGAGCATTTCATTAAAAAAAATTATATTGAACATAATGATGTTTGTATGAGATCCTTTTCCCATTCCCTGAAAGGAGATGCCAAAGCTTGGTTCAAACATTTGCAGCATCAATCGATTAACTCATGGGATTAATTGAGGGAAGCTTTCCTTAGATTTTGGGGTAAGAGAAAGTCATGGGATTTACTCCTTTCAATTTTTTATACCATGAGGAGAATGAAAGATGAAACCATCTCAAGTTTCAGTAGGAAGTTTTCTAGTCTTTATTATAAAATTCCCAAAGAAATCCAACCACCTTAAGGTACTGCCAAGCTATACTATGCAACATCTCTTCATCCATATGTGTTTCGTTTTCTATTGGAAAGGAGATTCGCTACCTTGCAACAAATGTTTAATGATGCTCAGGAGGTTGAAGACAATTTACAAGCTTGTGGTAAGTTATCTGAGCAGTTTGGAGATGAATAGTTAGATGGTGAAGTGCACGGACCTGAGACTGAGCATGAACAAAAATATGGTGTTGATTCAAATGTTAATTTATTTCATGATAAGAAGGAAGTTTATTGTTTTATATATTCACTTGTTGAGTGTCATGGAAGTGAATTTGCAAATCATCCTATTGAGGAGCAAGTTGTTGTCCCAATTTTCATGTGTGATGACATTGAAAATGTAGTTGAATTTCCCAAGTATGATGAATATTATGATGATTATATTGTTAATTTTGAGGGTGAATTTTCAGAACAAGAAGCTACATTTTCCCCATCAGGAAATGATGATTTTCAGCAGTCCCAGGAAAGCAGTTAGCTTTCATATTTCAGTTATGACAGCGATGAAGAAAATTAGGAAAGTACCAAATCAGGTGAAGGAAATACTCTACCCTTGTTATTTTCTTCATTCCAATTACCGCAGGAGATTTTTCATAGTGTTATAATTCGGCAGTTCCATAATTATGCCAATGAACATGGAGAAATCAGTGAGTTTGTTGATGGAAATTCTCGTCCCTTATGTTTTTCTTCATTTAAATTGTTGAGAGAAAATGTTAAAACAATTAATGAATTTGAGGAGTATGGGATGATACAAAGTCATCTCGACTCAATGGGGAAAATTGACAATGAATTGAAACAATCTCCTTTTGCTTTTCACGACCTAGTAGCTGATTATATAGAGGGTTTAAATAGTCAAAATCTGTAGCTATTGGCCAACTATCAATCTGGATATGAAGATTATAAAGACTTAGTTTTACAACCAACATCATTTTCTTGTCTGGTAGGGGTTTCATTTCAAAAGTATTATGAATATTTTCAGTACTTTCATGACAACCATCAATGAGATTTGCATAGGATCTAGAATGTAGTTGAGGGATTGATACAATATGGTTTTTTTCTACAATATTTTAAAGATCCTTTTGCAGTGTTCTTGGAGTCAACAGGAAATCTTAAGGTGTAAATTTTGTCAAAGTTGAATCTGTTCATAAGTTTTTATTGAATATGCCATCAAGCATGTTTCTGTTTTTTCCTCTGAAGGAATGCATGCCAGGATTTAAATTAGTTGACAAAGTGCTTGCATGGTTGCAGTAGGTCTATTATTTCACTTGATTGACCCATCTATGGATCAGCCTCAGAGTAGGAGTGTGTTTGAATAAGATCACATGGTTGAGCATTATTTTCAACAGTTTTTAGTTCATTTTCAACATTTAGTTTGTAACATTCATAGTACAGTTTGGGTTTTCATATTGAATAATGGGTTTGTTTTCAGTTGAAAAATGTCACAGTTTAGAGCACATGAGTTTGCAGTTTTCACATAAGTTTGGGATCAACCCAATGGATCAGGCATTGGTCTTCAGGTTCTTTGTCACCTCGCAGGGAGGACGCCATCCCCAATAGGAGCCAAATGTTAACACATATAATGTACTAGGGTAAATTCACTTGTCCTAGTCCTTGTTTGGTCTAATGTCATGTCAATTCTATTTTACTGATTCATGTCACCTCTCCAACATCCCAAGTCATTGAAGGCACGATTTGCCACCTTGAAACACTTATGCCATATCTCATATGAAAGAAATCAGATTACATAGAAACCCTAGTTTTGCAATCTTCTTAGGGTTTGATGTATCTGCATTTTGGAAGAAAGCACAGGGGTTTTTTTTGTTTGACGACATGCATATATCTTAGATTCCCTTAATAAATCTATCAACATGACGTATATTCAACTATGTATAAGCAAGAAAACATTCAAACCCTAATATACAGGTATCAGTTTTGGGTGTTGTGAAATGTTGCATGGGGACTGTTTTTAAAGCTATGATCAGGTACATTCCAAGTTGTTTCGACTTTCAGCAGACTTGGGACATCACATTTCAACCATTAGCAAAAATTTTTCATCTGGGTTTCATGGAAATGAGGGAAAACATAACTTGCATAGCAATCACATGCTACACAATTGCTATAGTTTCCAGTTGCGTAGCAAGCTCGCTGCACAAGTGTATTTTTATCATAACTCTTAAATCATGCGTTTGTTTGCCGTGAAAGTTTTATAGGAGATGAATAAATGTAATATGAATAAGCTCACTTAATTTCAGGTCAAAATGCTTCACTAGTTTTGAGAAATGAGCCATTATCATCTACAACCATTTTTTAATTTTCTCGCGATCTGTTAACTGGGTTTTTCCAAAATTTCTCCAATAGAAGCATCATGATGATATTAAATTTATGACTAAAATTCATCCTGACCCAGTTTACCATTTGACAGAAAATCAAACAATACTATCTGCATAAATTGTTCTCTGCAAACACGTTACGCAAGTGTTGTAGCTCACAGTTGCACAACGAGTTGCGTCAGCACGCTACGCAAGTGTTGTAGATTACAATTGATGCATAAAAGGGGAATTCATTATAGTAAATGTAGCTTGGATGTTCAGGATAGTCTAAAAACAACACAATGGATTCATCAAATATATATTTATGCAGGCTATACACATGGGGTTAAATTTAAAGTTTTGTGGCTATAAATTAGTTTTGAGTTTTTGAAGATTGGAGTAAAGGGGAATGTTTGCAATGGAGGTTTATGTTTCTATAGATCATAAATATCATTTTGAATGTTATAACAGCTATTTCCAAACTCCAAATAACTTGTAGTGATCAACCATATGAAGAAAACTCGAAAAGAACCCTCGCTATGCAACCTCTCTACGCAAAATCTGCAGGGAACGTTGTTATTGCAGTCAACTTCAAGATTGTTTTTCGAACAACTGGAGATGTTTTTTGAAAAACACAAAGAGGATTTTGTCAAGAACAGACCCAATAACAAAAGCCTCTCTCATGTTTTGCACAGGTGTCATAGTTTGGGAGATTCGAAGGGATCTTTTCAGCCTATTTTTCAGATTTAAATTTTTAACGATTTCCTATTTTAGATATTATCTTTGGACGTGGATCTTGAGATGATGAAGAATATTTTTTGAAAATGGGAAGATATTTTCCTCAAGAATGGGTTTATATCTGAAAACCTCTCCCAGTTATGTAACAAATGTCGTGATTCAAGAGATATGATGTTATATTTGACCCCTATTTTCCAGCAAATTGATTCTTATTTCTTACCAAGCAGTTTTGAGTTTGTTGCTATTTTGATGTAACTAGATCCAAAAATGAAGGAAAATGGCTGAATTCGACCTTCTCATCTTGGGGAAGAATTATTCCTATATATATTTTTAATTTTGATTAGAAAATGGTTGGATTGGAGAGAAGAAAACTCTTTTGGTATTGAATTTTTTATTTATGAGCTTAATAAGATATCAGTACAAAAGTACATAGTGTTTTCATAGTAGAGATTCATGTCGATGATGTATTACAATATGTGTTTTATTATGTGATAATTTTTCTTTGTTTATCATTTCTATATAAGTCTTTTGGTATTTAAATTCATATATGTTTGGAATTCATCCTTGTTAGATGCTCCATCTCATGTGCAATTAAATACTTATTCATTTTGCTTAGATTGTATGTTCAGAATTCATCTTTACTTTGGTGTTGTGTTCATAGCAATTTTCCATTGTCTATTATTCCTCTAAAGTTATATCAAGAATTCATCCATAGCTAGATGCTCTTGATATAATGGGTTGTTGATTTCTTCATTTCTGCTACAATGCTATAGCTGATATATTCGCTATAGAACATTGTCTACCTTGTCTTCATTCCCTGGAATCCTCATCAACCAGTCACTGATATTTATCATTTGTATTATTTGGACTCCATGCCCAATAGATTTTCTTTTCCTTTGGCCAACAATTTCATAAATTTTCTCTTTTACTAAAGACCTAGCCTCTGATTTCATTGAAAATATGTGAGAGATCCCTCTCTGGGTTGGAAGTGCTAGATTCCATACTACAAGTTGGTTGTAGTCACCTCCGTGTTTCTTTGATACAACCCAGAGAAATTACAGAGTGATAACAGTTTTGGCACCGTTGTCAAGGAACAAAGGTGAAATCTTCCCTGGTATAAACAACAAAGTTCATATATGAGTACTAATGGTGAACAATAGTCAGACACAAAGAAGGATGTATCATTCACCTGGTGACTCCAATCATGCTTCAATGAAATTCAAGGACTCCACTGGAGAACGAACTCATTTGACATCAATATGAAGGGACAAAGAGTCAGGTATCAAAGTGCAAGTTTATTTCAGGAAGTTTTGTTCATCTTCATCAAGTGCCTCTTTTATTTTCTAAGCATGTTAAAATAATTTTCCTTTAATTGTTGCATTCTAATGAGGACAACAAATATGCATCTGTATATCCTTCTTATAAAGATATAAATACATATCTTTCTTCTTGTATAACTGATCTTGAACAAAATCCTTCCTCTGAATTATATGATTTAAATAATCATCCTTGTAAGCCTCAAGATACCCAAGAAAATATCATACCTTATGTACCTAATCTTATACCTTCAAATATCCAAGAGATATCAACCCTTAATATTTCCAAATATCCTTCATGATTTTCCAACAAAACATTACAACTATCTACCTAGATTCGATAGAGAACTTGACAATCTTACAACTGAAAAACACCTTCGGGATTTTGAGCATTTCATTAACCTTTTTGAGATTGAACATAATGATGTGTGTATGAGATCCTTTTCCTAGTCCCTGCACGGAGATGCCAAAGCTTGGTTCAAACATTTGTAGCCTCAGTCGATTAACTCATGGGATCAATTGAGGGAATCTTTCCTTGGATTTTGGGGTGAGAGAAATTCATGCGATTTACTCCTTTCAAAGTTTTGTTCCATGAGGAGAATGAAAGATGAAACCATCTCAAGTTTCAGTAGGAAGTTTGCTATTCTTTATTATAAATGCCCAAAGAAATCCAACCACCTTAAGGTACTTCCAATCTATACTATGCAACATCTCTTCATCCATATGTGTTTATTTTTCTATTGGAAAGGAGATCCGCTACCTTGCATCAGATATTTAATGATGCTCAAGAGGTTCAAGACAATTTACAAGCTTGTGGTAATTTATCTGAGTAGTTTGGAGATGAATATTTAGATGGTGAAGTGTATGAACCTAAGACTGAGCATGAACAAAAAGATGGTGTTGATTCAACTATTAATCTATTTCATGATAATAAGGAAGTTGATTGTTTATATATTCACTTGTTGAGTGCCATGAAAGTGAATTTGCAAATCATCTTGTTGAGGATCAAGTTGTTGTCCCAATTTTCATGTGTGATGACATTGCAAATGTAGTTGAATTTCCAAAGTTTTATGAATATGATGATGATTATATTGTTTATTTCGAGTGTGCCTTCTTATAACAAGCAGTTGGATTTTCCCAATCAGGAAATGATGATTTTCAACAGTCCCAAGAAATTAGTCACCCTGCATATTTTAGTTATGACAACGATGAAGAAAATGAGGAAAGTACCGAATCAGGTGAAGCAAATACTCTACCCTTGTGCTTTTCTTCGCTCCAATTACTGAAGGATATTTTTCATAGTGTTATTATTCAACAGTTCGATAGTTATGCCAATGAACATGGAGAAAACAATGAGTTTATTGACGAAAATTCTCTACCCTTATGCTTTTCTTCATTTAAATTGTTGAGAGAAAATGTTAAAACAATTAATGAATTTGAGGAGTATGGAATGATACAAAGTCATCTCGACTCAATGGGGAAAATTGACAATGAATTGCAACAATATCCTTTTGTTTTTCACCGCCCAGTAGCTTATTATATAGAGGGTTTAAATAGTCAAACTTTGCAGCTATTGGTGAACTATCAATCTGGAAATGAAGATGATAAAGACTTAGTTTTTCAGCCAACATAATTTTCTTGTCTGATAGGGGTTTCATTTCAAAAGTATCATGAATATTTTCATCACTTTCATGACAGCCATTAGTAATATTTGCATAGGATCAAGAATTCAGTTGAGGGGTTGATACAAGATGGTTGTTTTCTATACTATTTTCAAGATCCTTTTGTAGTGTTCTTGGAGTCAACAAGTAAGCTTAAGGTGTTAAATTTTGTCAAAGTTGAATCTGTTCGTAAGTTTTTATTGAAGATTCCATCAAGTATGCTTCCCTTTTTTCCTCTGGAGGAATGCATGCAAGGATTTAAATTAGTTGACAAAGTGCTTGCATGGTTGCACTGGGTCTATGATTTCACTTGATTGAACCATTTATGGATCAACCTTAGAGTAGAAGTGTGTCTGAATAAGATCACAAGGTTGAGCATTATTTTCAGTAGTTTTTAGTTGAGTTTCAACATTCAGTTTTCAGTTTGCAACATTCATAGTAAAGTTTGGGTTTTCATATTGAAGAGTGGGTTTGTTTTCAGTTGAAAAAGGTCACAGGTTAGAGCACATCATTTTGCAGGTTTCACAGAATGTTGGGATCAACCTAATGGATCAGGCACTGGTCCTTGGTTTCTTTTTCGCTTCGCAGGGAGGACGCCATCCCCAGTAGGATCCAAATGTTAGCACATATAATGTACTAGGGTAAAGTCGCTTGTCCTAGTCCTTGTCTGGTCTACTGTCATGTCAATTATAGTTTACCGATTCATGTCATCTCTCCAACATCCCAAGTCATTGAAGGCACGATTTTCCACCTTGCAACACTTCTTCCATATCTCATATGAAAGAAATCAAAGTACATAGAAAGCCTAGTTTTGCAATCTGCTTAGGGTTTGATGTATCCGCATTTTGGAAGAAAGCACAAGGGTTATTTTTGTTTGATGACCTTCATATATCTTATAGTCCCTTAATAAACCTATCAACATGACCTATATTCAACTATGTGTAAGAAGGAAAACATGCAAACCATAATATACATGTATCAGTTTTAGGTGTTGCGAAATGTTGCATAGGGATTGTTTTTGAAGCTATGATCAGGTACATTCCAAGGTGTTTCGACTTTCAATAGACTTGGGACATCACATTTCATCCATCAACAAAAGGTTTTCATGCAGGTTTCATGGAAACATGGGAAAACAAAACTTGTGTAGCAATCACACAGTACACAATTGTTGTAGTTTCCAGTTGCGTAGCGAGCTCGTTGCGAAGTGTATTTTTATCATAACTCTTAAATCGTGCACCCGTTTGTCATGAAAATTTTGTAGGAGATGCATGAAGGTAATATGAATAATCTCACTTAATTTTAGATCAAAATGCTTCACTATTTTTTAGAAATGAGCCACCGTCATCTAGAACCATTTTTTAATTTTCTCGAGATCCATGAACTAGGTTTTTCCAAAATTGCTTCAGTAGAAGCATCATGATGATATTAAATTTATGACTAAAATTCATCCTGACCCACTCTACCATTTGGGATAAAATAAAAAAATACTAACTGCAGAAATTCCGCTCTGCAAACACACTACACAAGTGTTGTAGCTCACAGTTGCACAACAAGTTGCATTAGCGCTCTACACAAGTGTTGTATATTACAATTTATGCATAAAATGGGACTTCATTATAATAAATGTATCTTGTATGTTCAAGATCGTCTAAAAAAAACACAGTGGCTTCATCAAATATATATTTATGCAGGCTATACACATGGGGTTAAATTTAAAGTTTTGTGGCTCTAAATTAGTTTTGAGTCTTTGAAGATTGGAGTAAAGGGAAATGTTTGCAACAGAGGTTTATGTTTCTATAACTCATAAATATCATTTTGAATGTTAGAACAGCTAGTTCCAACCTCCAAATAACTTGTAGTGATCAACCATATGAAGAAAAATCGAAACGAACCCTCGATGTGCAACCTCGCTACGCAAAGTCTGTAGGGAACGTTCTTATTGCAGTCAAATTCAAGATCGTTTTTCAAACAACTGGAGATGTTTTTTGAAAAACCCAAAGACGATTTTGTCAAGAACAGAACCAATAACAAAGCCTCTCTCATTTTTTGCACACGTGTCATAGTTTGGGAGATTCGAAGGGATCTTTTCAGCCTATTTTTCAGATTTAAATATTTAACGATTTCCTATTTTAGTTATTATATTTGGATGCGTATCTCAATATGATGGAGAAGAATTTTCTAAAAATGGAAGAGGTTTTTCTCAAGCATGGTTTTATATCCAAAAAACTCTCCCAGTTCTGTAAACAATATTGTGATTAAAGAGATATGATGTTATATTTGACCCCTAGTTTCCAGCAAACTGATTCCTATTTCTTAGCAAGCAGTTTTGAGTTTGTTCCTATTTTGATGTAACTAGATCCAAAAATTAAGGAAAATGGTTGAATTCCACGTCCTCGGCATGGGAAAGAATTATTCCTATATATTTTTGTAATTTTGATTAGCAAATGGTTGGATTGGAGAGAAGATAACTCTCTTGGTATTGGATTTTTTATTTTATTTCTGAGCTTAATAAGATATCACTACAGAAGTACACAGTGTTTTCATAGTAGAGATTCATGCCAATGATGTTTTACATTATGTGTTTTCTTATGTGATATTATTTTCTCTATTTATCATTTCTATATAATTCTTCTGGTATTTAAATGGATATATGTTTGGAATTCATCCTTGTTAGATGATCCATCTCATGTGAAGTTAAATACTTATTCATTTTTCTCATATTGTATGTTCAAAATTCATCTTTACTTTGGTTCTTTGTTCATAGCAATTTTCCATTGTCTATTATTCCTCTAAATTTATATCAAGAATTCATCCATAGATAGATGCTCTTGATATAATGGGTTATTGATTTCTTCATTTCTGCTACCATGCTATAGCTGATATATTCACTGTAGAACATTGTCTACCTTGCCTTTGTTCCCTGGAATCCTCATCAACCAGTCACTAATATTTATATTTTTTATTATTTGGACTCCGTGCCCAATGGATTTTCTTTTCCTTTGGCCAACAATTTCATAAATGTTCTCTTTTACTAAAGACCTAGCCTCTGATTTCATTGAAAATATGTGAGAGAGCCCTCTCTGGGTTGGAAGGGATAGATTCCATCTTGCAAGTTGGTTTGTAGTTACCTCTGAGTTTCGTTGATACAACCCAAAGAAATTACATTGTGATACCATTTTTGGCACCGTTGCCAAAGAACGAAGGTGAAATCTTCCCTAGGATAAACAACAAAGTTTATATCTGAGTACTGATGGTGAAAAATAGTAAGACACAAAGAAGGATGTATCATTCACTTGACGACTCCAATCATGATTCAATGAAATTCAAGTAATCCACTGGATAACGAGCTCATTTGACAACAATATGAAGGGACAAAGAGTCAAGTATCAAAGTGCAAGTTTATTTCAGGAAATTTTATTCATCTTCATCAAGTGCCTCTTGTTTTTTTCTGAGCATGTTAAAATATTTTGACTTTACCTGTTGCATTCTAATGAGGAGCACAAATTTGCATTTGTATATCCTTCTTCTAAATCTATAAATAAATTTCTTTCTCCTTGCATAACTGATCTTGAAAAAAATTGTTCCTCTGAATTATATGATTTAAATAATCATCCTTGTAAGCCTCAATATACCCAAGAAAATATCATACATTTTGTACCTAATCCTATACCTTCAAAATCCAAGAAAGATATCAACCCTTAACATTGCCAAATATCCTTCATGATTTTCAAACAAAAAATTACAAATATCTACCTAGATTCAATGGAGAACTTGCCAATCTTACAACTGAAAAAAACCTTCAGGGTTTTGAGAATTTCATTAACCTTTTTGAGATTGAGCATAATGATGTGTGTATGAGAGCCTTTTCCCAATCCCTGAAAGGAGATGCCAAAGCTTGGTTCAGAAATTTGCAGCCTCGGTCGATTAACTCATGGGATGAATTGAGGGGAGATTTCCTTAGATTTTGGGGTGAGAGAAAATCATGGGATTTACTCCTTTCAAAGTTTTATGCCATGGGGAGAATGAAATATGAAACCATGTCAAGTTTCAGTAAGAGTTTTTCTAGTCTTTATTATAAAATTCCCAAAGAAATCCAACCACCTTAAGGTACTGCCAAGCTATATTATGCAACATCTCTTCATCCATATGTGTTTCTTTTTTTATTGGAAAGGAGATTCGCTACCTTGCAAAAAATGTTTAATGATGCTCAGGAGGTTAAAGAAAATTTACAAGCTTGTGTTAAGTTATCTGAGAAGTTTGGAGATGAATGGTTAGATGGTGAAGTGAGTGTCATGAAAGTGAATTTGTAGATCATCATGTTGAGGAGTAAGTTGTTTTCGCAATTTTCATGTGTGATGACATTGCAAATGTAGTTGAATTTTCCAAGTATGATGAATATGATAATGATTATATTGTTGATTTTGAGGGTGAATTTTCAGAACAAGCAGTTGCATTTTCCCTATCAGGAAATGATGATTTTCAGCAGTCCCAGGAAAGCAGTCACCCTGCATATTTCAGTTATGACAGTGATGAAGAAAATGAGGAAAGTACTGAATCAAGTGAAGGAAATACTCTACTCTTATGATTTTCTTCATTCCAATTATTGAAGGATATTTTTCATAGTGTTATAATTCGGTAGTTCCACAGTTATGCCAATGAACATGGAGAAAACAATGAGTTTGTTGATGGAAATTCTCTACCTTTATGATTTTATTCATTTAAATTGTTGAGAGAAAATGTTAAAACAATTAATGAGTTTGAGGAGTATGGGATGATACAAAGTCATCTCGACTCAATGGGGAAAATTGACAATGAATTGCAACAATCTCCTTTTGTTTTTCAAGACCCAGTAGTTGATTATATAGAGGATTTAAATAGTCAAAATTTGCAGCTATTGGCCAACTATCAATCTGGAAATGAAGATGATAAATACTTAGTTTTTCAGCCAACATCATCTACTTGTTTGGTAGGGGTTTCATTTCAAAAGTATTATGAATATTTTCAGTATTTTCATGACAACCATCAATGAGATTTGCATAAGATCAAGAATGCAGTTGAGGGGTTGATACAAGATGGTTGTTTTCTACACTATTTTCAAGATCCTTTTGCATTGTTCTTGGAGTCAACAAGTAAGCTTAAGGTGTTAAATTTTGTCAAAATAAAATATGTTTGTAATTTTTTATTGAAGATGTCATCAAGTAGATTTCTCTTTTTGCCTCTATAGGAATTCATGCAAGGATTTAAATTAGTTGACAAAGTTCTTGCATAGTTGCACTGGGTCTATGATTTCACTTGATTGAACCATTTATGGATCAACCTCAAAGTAGGAGTGTGTCTAAATAAACTCACATGGTTGAGCATTATTTTCAGCAGTTTTTAGTTCAATTTTCAGTTTGCAACATTCATAGTACAGTTTGGGTTTTCATATTGAAGAGTGGGTTTGTTTTCAATTGAATAAGGTCACATGTTAGAGCACACCAGTTTTTAGGTTGCACACAATTTTGGCATCAACCCAATGGATCAGGCACTGGTCTTCGTGTTCTTTGTCGCCTCACAGAGAGGACACCATCCCCACTAGGAGCCAAATGTTAGCACATATAATGTACTGGGGTAAAGTCATTTTTCCTAGTCCTTTTCTGGTCTAATGTCATTTCAATTATAGTTTAGTGATTAATGTCACCTCTCCAACATCCCAATTCATTGAACGCACAATTTTCCACCTTGCCACACTTCTACCATATCTCATATGAAAGAAATCATAGTACATAGAAACCCTAGTATTGCAATGTGGTTAGGGTTTGATGTATCCACATTTTGGAAGCAAGCACACGGGTTATTTTTGTTTGATGACATACATATGTCTTATAGTCCCTTATAAGCCTATCAACATGACCTATATTCAACTATGTATAAGCAGGAAAACATGCAAACCCTAATATACAGGTATCAGTTTTGGCTGTTGTGAAATGTTGCATGGGGATTTTTTTTGAAGCTATGATCAAGTACATTCCAAGGTGTTTCAAATTTCAAAAGAATTGGGACATCACATTTCAACCATCAGATAAAGGTTTGCATGAGGGTTTTGTGGAAGTAGGGGAAAATAGATCTTGCATAGAAATCACACGCTACGCAATTGTTGTAGTTTCCAGTTGCGTAGCGAGATCACTGAACAAGTGTATTTTTATCATAACTCTTAAATCGTGTGCCCATTTGCCGTGAAAGTTTTATAGGATATGCATGAAGGTAATATGAATAAGATCACTTAATTTCAGGTCAAAATGCTTCACTATTGTTGAGAAATGAGCCACCGTCATGTACAACCATTTTTGAATTTTCTCGATATATGTGGACTCGGTTTTTCCAAAATTGCTCCCATAGAAGCACCATGACGATATTAAATTTCTAACTAAAATTAATCCCAACCCATTTTACCATTTGAGAGAAAATAAAAAAATACTAACTGCAGAAATTTCGCTCTGCGAACACACTACGCAAGTGTTGTAGCTCACAGTTGCACAACAAGTTGCATCAGCATGCTACACAAGTGTTGTAGATTACAATTGAAGCATAAAAGGGGACTTCATTATAATAAATGTAGCTTGGATGTTCAGGATAGTCTAAAAGGAACACAGTGGCTTCATAAAATATATATTTATGCAGACTATACACATGGGGTTAAATTTAATGTTTTGTTGCTCTAAATTATTAGTTTTGAGTTTTTGAAGATTGGAGTAAATGGAAATGTTTGCAACAAAATTTTATGTTTCTATTGCTCATAAATATCATTTTTAATGTTAGAACAACTATTTCCAACCTCCAAATAACTTGTACTAATCAACCATATGAAGAAAACTTGAAAAGAACCCTCGGTGTACAACCTCGCTATGCAAAGTCTACACGGCACGTTGTTATTGCAGTCAACTTCAAGATCATTTTTCAAACAAATGGAGATGTTTTTTGAAAAAACAAAAAGAGGATTTTTTCAAGAACATAACCTATAACAAATTCATCTCTCATGTTTTGCACATGTGTCATAGTTTGGGAGATTCGAAGGGTTATTTTCATCCTGTTTTTCATATTTAAATATTTAACAATTTCCTGTTTTAGTTATTATCTTTGGATGTGGATCCCAAGATGATGGAGAATAATTTTTGAAAATAGGAAGAGGTTTTTCTCAAGCACATGTTTATATCCAAAAACCTCTCCCATTTCTGTAAAAACTATCATGATTCAAGAGATATGATGTTATATTTGACCCCTATTTTCCAGCAAATTGATTCCTATTTCTTAGCAAGCAGTTTTGAGTTTGTTCCTATTTTGATGTAACTAGATCCAAAAATGAAGGAAAATGGTTGAATTCGACCTCCTCGGCTTGGGAAAGAATTATTCCTAGATATTTTTGTAATTTTGATTAGCAAATGGTTGGACTGGAGAGAACAAAACTATTTTGCTATTGGATTTTTTTTTTATTTCTAAGCTTAATAAGATATCAGTACATAAGTACATAGTGTTTTCATAGCAGAGATTCATGTCGATGATGTTTTACAGTATGTGTTTTCTTATGTGATATTGTTTCTTTGTTTATCATTTCTATATAAGTCTTCTGGTATTTAAATTTATATATGTTTGGAATTCATCTTTGTTAGATGCTTCATCTCATGTGTAGTTAAATACTTATTCATTTTGGTCAAATTCTATGTTCATAATTCATCTTTACTTTGGTGCTTTGTTCATAACAATTTTCCATTGTCTATTATTCCTCTAAATTTATATCAAGAATTCATCCATAGCTAGATGCTCTTGATATAATGGGATGTTGATTTCTTCATTTCTTCTACCATGCTATAGCTAATATATTCACTGTAGAACATTGTCTACCTTTCCTTTGTTCCCTGGAATCCTCATCAACTAGTCACTGATATTTATCATTTGCATTATTTGGAGTCCATGCCCAATGGATTTTATTTTCCTTTGGCCAACAATTTCATAAATTTTCTCTTTTACTAAATACCTAGCCTCTGATTTCATTGAAATATGTGAGAGAGTCCTCTCTGGGTTGGAAGGGATAGATTCCATCATGCAAGTTGGTTTGTAGTTACCTCCGAGATTCTTTGATACAACCCAAATAAATTACAGAGTGATAACATTTTTGGCACCGTTGTTAGGGAACAAAGGTGAAATCTTCCCTGGGATAAACAACAAAGTTCATATTTGAGTATTGATGGTGAACAATAGTCAGACACAAAGAAGGTTGTATCAACCCCAATCATGCTTCAATTAAATTCAAGGGTTCCACTAGAGAACGAGCTCATTTGACAACAATATGAAGGGACAAAGAGTCAGGTATCAAAGTGCAAGTTTCTTTCAGTAAATTTTGTTCATCTTCATCAAGTGCCTCTTGTTTTTTTCTGAGCATGTTAAATGGATTTTCCTTTACCTATTGCATTGTAATGAGGAGCACAAATCTGCATTTGTGTATCCTTTCTCCTTGCATAATTGATCTTGAACGAAATTTTTCTTCTGAATTATATGATTTAAATAATCATCCTTGTAATCCTCAATATACCCAAGAAAATAGAATACCTTCTATACCTAATCTTATACCTTAAAATATCCAAGAGAGATATCAACCCTTAAGATTGCAAAATATCCTTCATGATTTTCCAACAAAACATTACAGATATCTACCTAGATTCGATGGATAACTTGACAATCTTACAACTGAAAAACACCATCGGGATTTTGAGAATTTCATTAACCTTTTTGAGATTGAACATAATTATGTGTGTATGATAGCCTTTTCCCAGTCCCTGAAAGGAGATGCCAAAGCTTGGTTCAGATATTTGCAACTTCAGTCGATTAACTCATGGGATGAATTGAGGGAATCTTTCCCTAGATTTTGGGGTGAGAGAAATTCATGGGATTTACTGCTTTCAAAGTTTTATGCCATGAGGAGAATGAAAGATGAAACCATCTCAAGTTTTAGTAGGAGGTTTGCTAGTCTTTATTATAAAATTCTCAAATAAATCCAACCACCTTAAGGTATTTCCAAGCTATACTATGCAACATCTCTTCATCCAGATGTGTTTCTTTTTCTATTGGAAAGGATATTCACTGCCTTGCAGCAGATGTTTAATGATGCTCAGGAGGTTAAAGACGATTTACAAGCTTGTGGTAAGTTATCTCAAAAGTTTGGAGATGAAGAGTTAGATGGTGAAGTGTACGAACCTAAGACTGAGCATGAACAAAAGGATGGTGTTGATTCATCTTGTTGTTCCTGAGATTGATGCTAAGGCTCAAAGAATAATGTCAGGCATCAAATATTTAAAATGAAGTGTTTTTATAAGTTATTTTTCTACCTTTAGGTTTCTAAGAAATAATTCTTAAATGATATTAATGATAAGATAGTACAGAGGTTGTATCTCATTATCTGAGTCACAATTATAATGTCAAATGGTGTAGAAATGATTTACAAAATTGTTAAAACAAAGTCAAGTATCAATTACAGGTAAGTCTCACCTTGTTTGCAGTAGAAGAAAAGTAGAAGATGCACCCTTGAAAGGAGATAAAAATGAAGTAATTCACACAGGTCACGGGTCTTGTTTTACTGAAAGTAATAACAAAGGAAAATATGCTACTGAATGGAATTATGATATATTATTATCATAGTAGACGTGTTACTAAATTGTAATCATTCACTCTTCAAGAATTACAAAAATAAATTCAGATAAAGAGGAAGCACATAACTCAAATTGAACGAAACTTAGAATCTATGTCTGCACTTGTATTGATATTCAAATTTTTTTATCTTTTACATTAGGATATAATCCGCCTCGAATAGATCTAAAATATATCTATTTATACAAAAATTGTCTCAACTGAAAACCATTGGACTTCCCCCAATATCTGCATAAAAATAGAATGCAATCTGAATGAAATAACAACATGCAGATATTTTCGAGTTTTGATTTGATGTGATGGCACTTCATCTGTCCCTTCATTTTCTCACAGATGCACTCATTTTACTTTGTTCTTTGAACTGGGTACACATGTCCATTAAGGCCACCACAATCATTTGCTTATTGTCTATGCCATCTAATTTTGTTTCCATCTATCCCTTAAAATGCATTTACTGGGATAAAGAATTGCAACTGAAGATATGGGGGTGGTAATTGGATAGGTAGCTTCGTGGTGGCTTGTTATGGGATGGCTAATGGTTACAGAGAAGAGTAACTGTTCACGAATAAGATGACGTGGGGACAAGTGTCGTGTAGAGAGAGGGGAAGTGTAGGTGGTGAGACAGACGGTATCAGAAATGTGGAGGATGTGACAAGCTGGAGGGTGAAAGGTAGAGTGAGAGTACCAGTGGAGAAAGTGGACGTTGTGTATGTTCTTTCATTTTCTCCCAACTACACTCACTTTTCTATGTTGATTGAATTGGGTGCACATGTGCATCAATGCTACCACATATCTTGAAGGCTCAATCTTCTCATTCAATTCAAAGGAAAACATATTCTTTTGTACTAGTGGAAAATGTTCTTGGATATTCTTTGCTTCTTGGGCTATGACTTGATACTGTAAACTTGGATTCACCAACAACTCATTGATTTCCGATGCTTTT
>JZKD02S0158459.1:190343-220462 GCA_000966675.3 Picea glauca
TCTATTTATACAAAAATTGTCTCAACTGAAAACCATTGGACTTCCCCCAATATCTGCATAAAAATAGAATGCAATCTGAATGAAATAACAACATGTAGATATTGTCGAGTTTTGATTTGATGTGATGGCACTTCATCTGTCCCTTCATTTTCTCACAGATGCACTCATTTTCCTTTGTTCTTTGAACTGGGTACACATGTCCATTAAGGCCACCACAATCATTTGCTTACTGTCTATGCCATCTAATTTTGTTGCCATCTATCCCTTAAAATGCGTTTACTGGGATAAAGAATTGCAACTGAAGATATGGGGGTGGTAATTGGATAGGTAGCTTCGTGGTGGCTTGTTATGGGATGGCTAATGGTTACAGAGAAGAGTAATTGTTCACGAATAAGATGACGTGGGGACAAGTGTCGTGTAGAGAGAGGGGAAGTGTAGGTGGTGAGACAGACGGTATCAGAAATGTGGAGGATGTGACAAGTTGGAGGGTGAAAGGTAGAGTGAGAGTACCAGTGGAGAAAGTGGACGTTGTGTATGTTCTTTCATTTTCTCCCAGCTACACTCACTTTTCTATGTTGATTGAATTGGGTGCACATGTGCATCAATGCTACCACATATCTTGAAGGCTCAATCTTCTCATTCAATTCAAAGGCAAACATATTCTTTTGTACTAGTGGAAAATGTTCTTGGATATTCTTTGCTTCTTGGGCTATGACTTGATACTGTAAACTTGGATTCACCAACAACTCATTGATTTCCGATGCTTTTGTTTTGAAGGAAATAATATCTATTGTCGTGTTCTCTGTTTGGGCCATTTTGGCCTGCAGTTGTTCAATCAAATTGTCCCGCTAAGTGATCAAACCTTTGTTGGTCTATGAACTCTAGTAGATCAACTCAAGATTATCCTATAACTACTTCATTTGATACTGATAACTAGCCTTGATTTTTTCAATGTCTTGATGCATCCTGCTTCTAACAATTTGTTATGTACTATGTATCTCATTCTGCAATTGCTCTACCAAGAGACATTTTTTTTGCATTTGTTTGGTTAAATTGTTCAATGACCATTGATTGGTAGTGGAAAAATCCCCTAGTGAATCTACAACTTCTTTTTCAAACTTAGGATCATCTTGATCTTTCCCATCATACACCAATATTTGCCTTTTAGTGACTACTCCATCTTTTTGGTGAGATTCTCTTTTTACAATAGCTTTTTGTTTCTTACTGAAAAGCAAACTTGAGGGAGTCATTTCTTCAAGAAATATAGGAGTAAGATCATCAACATGAATGAGATCTGAATTAGGATTTCCAAAACTGGTATGTAAAGGGGTTAATGATGGATTAGGAGAAATAATTGTTGTGGAATGTTCCTAACTTGTTGTATTTGGGGTGCCAACAATAGTAGTTGGCATTGAATGAGGGAAAAATTGTCTTTAATTCATGAAATCTTCAAACTGAGCTAATGCTTGTTGACTAATCAGACCTGAAAGTGATGTTTTTATTTCTTGGAATAACCCTTCTGGACTTTTCGGGACTTCTTCAGCATTGTTTTTAGTGGAGCAACTTGGCTCAAATCCTGTGGGTTTAGCTTCCTGTGAAGAAGTTATGGGTTTTAAATCTCCTTGCAATATCTTCAGTAAATTGTTTCGTCTATGCTTTTGAAAGTTGAGGAAACGATATTGTTGGTCAAGAGGGAGAGTCTAGAATATTCTTTGAACTTCTTCATATGATCTAACTTCCTTGAACGTCTGATCCAGATTTTATGAGAAGAACAAAATGAATATACATTATTAACAGGTGCTTAACACAAAATAACAGAGATACAGTAAAATTGGTTTTCTATTCAATAAGGAAATAAGTTGAAACTGTAAAATATAGCGGAAAACAAGCTTGTTGGAATGGTGGCGGCTTATCTCTGAGAAGAGATGTGACGATTATGCTCATTCACAAGAAGATGGTTATAATGAGGCTCTGAAGGCATTTTTATAACAAACAAGAATGTCAAAAACCCTAGACATCCAAAATCCTAACCCTAGGAGATGAAGCGCCAAAAGCCATGTGGGCCCTGTTTGGGTAAGTCAATACATCAACTTCCTGGGGTAGTAAATTTTGCATACGATCTACATTTGACGCGCTCAATACCTCATTAGAAAGATCTATCCTAGGACTACAAATTTTGTGTGATAAATGACGAAGGAACCTCCATGTTGCTCCCTATTTTCCCAAAAAACGTCATTTAGGGCCTCAAAACGGCTCCGGAAGTTTCTGGACCCGAAAAACTGCTAAAAATAGTAAATTACATAAATTGCTAGAAAACTATTTTGAGCCAGTTGGAAAAGGTGGGTGTCCACTGATATCCACCTGGATCAATTCTCCCTCCTTAGGAAGAAATGGTCTCCATTGCATTGAGTTTCCCCATCAGATGAGGAAATTTCTGCTGAATTTGGCCCCGAGTGAGCCACTTGCCTTGGTGCAGGAGCTGCCCTGCCTTGACGACTCGATAAAGTTGGATCCTTTGTTGTCGAGTGCCCTTGATCTGTGTGTCCACAATCTGATCATTGGATTCTTGTTGTATGTAGTCAGGTTTGAGCTTTATTGGTGTCAGTTGTTCTGCTACTTTTGAGGTGTCCAATAATGGTGGGAAATAAAGACGAAGGAGATCCACGTTGAACACTGGGTGCGGGCCAAAGAAAGGAGGAATGTTGAGCTAAAAATAATTATCCCTCACGGCATTGGTGATGGTGTATGACCCATATCAGAGTGGGTGAATATTCCGATGGGGTCTTGTAAGGCATTCTTTCTACAAGTGCAACCAAACTTTGTCGCCCACATGAAACTTATGTGGAACCCAATGTCGATCATGGCATTGCTTGTACTTGTCATTGGACTTCTATAGGATATCCTGAACCTATTGGTGGATGTACTGGATCCACTCAATGAACCATATGGCTTTGTCAGCTTCAATTGGAGCAGG
Organism: Picea glauca; assembly: GCA_000966675.3. Taxonomy (NCBI): domain Eukaryota; kingdom Viridiplantae; phylum Streptophyta; class Pinopsida; order Pinales; family Pinaceae; genus Picea; species Picea glauca. The sequence goes on from JZKD02S0158459.1 coordinate 193,318, forward strand.
AGATGATTTGGTCGAGGTGACCGCAAGGGGAAGTGCAACATCTATGGGACCCAATGGTTGGAATCCCAACCCCACCTGAAAGATGTTGTGGCCAGTTGAGCTATGCTGGGCTCGGTTGTAGCTATGTTGGACATAGGGAAGGCTCTCATCCCATGTGCAAGGGTGCTTGTAATTATACATGCGAAGGATATTCACAATCATTTGATTTACGACCTCTCTTTAGTCATATGTCTAGGGGTGGAAGGCCATGGATTTGGTGAGATTGGTGTCCAACAGTGACCAGAGGCTTGACTAGAATGTGCTGAGAAATTGACTGTCCCAATCTAAGATAATGTTTTGTGGGATTCCAAAATGTACCCAAACTCATTCAAATAAGATCTTAGCAGTGGCCTATGTTGTGATGATCTTCTTGCAGGCAACTAGAATCGCCATCTTAGAAAAGCGATCAACAACCACAAAAACACAGTCATTTCCCCATTTGGTGGATGGGAGGCCTAACATGTAGTCCATGGAGGTGGATTCCCATGGCCTGTCAGGAGTAGGAAGAGGGGTGTGCAAGCCCTATTTCTTAGTGGTTGGTTTGGAAATAGAGAAGGTAGTGCAGGACCTGATATACTTGATGACCTCCTGTCAAAGTTTCGGCTAGTAGAAATGTTTATGTAGCATTGCCACTGTCTTTTCGATGTCGAAGTGTCCTATCACCTCATTGTAGTGGGATTCCCATATCATCTTCGCTCACTCGCTTGATGGAGCACAGAAATGGCCCAAACGACACAAAAACCCATCATGAAGATGGAAATTATCGACAACTGGATTTGCACCCAACATTTGGTAGGTGGTGGCAAAGTTTGGGTCTGTCTCATAGAGTTGGGGCTATACAAAGGTTTCATGGCTGCAAGAGACTATCACCATGGTGGAATTGTTGTAAGTATGTGGACCACTTTTGATGGAGGTCATTTTGCAATTTTCCTTGTGTATACATGAACTGCAATGGCTTATGATCAATGTGGATGACTGTCTCCTTCCCAAGAATGTAATGTCTCCACTGGTAGCAGGCTTTCATAATGGAGTACATTTATTTGTTGTAAGTAGGGTACTTATGGAAAACATATGATAGTGTCTCACTATGATAGGCCATGGGGTGGTCGTGCTGAGTGAGAATGACACCCACAGCATAGTCAAAAACATTTGTCTCGATCTCAAAGGGTTGTTGCAGGTCTGGTAGTGAAATTATTAGGGATGAGCACAAGTGTTGCTTCAAATCATCAAACACATGTTGTTGGGACTAACCCCACGCAAATTTTTCCTTACCACCACCCCTGGTTATTTGGCTGAGGGCCCATGCAATATGGGAGAATCCCAACACGAACCTGCGGTAGAAATTGGCAAGCCCCAAGAAGCTCTAAATCTCAATGAGTGTGGTTGGGGCTGGCCAGTCACGGCTGACTTGGATCTTGGATGGATGCACATGTACGCCATGCTAATCAACAATGTAGCCTAGGTAATGGACCTTGTCCATGCCGAAGGAGCATTTTTCCAAGTTGGCGTATAGTTTGTGCTGCCGCAGGGTGTGCAGAACCTGCTGAATATGCTGCAAGTGTTTGACCCAAGTATTGTTGTAAATGAGAATGTCATCCAGATACACCACTACAAAAGTATTGGTGAATGGTCATAGGATATCATCCATCATCCTCATGAAAGTGGCTAGAGAATTTGTCAAACCAAAGGGCATGACCAACCATTCAAAAAGGCCTTCCTTTGACTTGAAGGAAGTATTCCATAAATCTGTCTGTTCTATCAGGACCTGGTAGTAGCTAGACTTTAGATCAATCTTACTCAAGTATTTGTCCCCCGTGAGTTGATCAAGGAGGTCATCGATTCAGGGAATTGGGTACTGGTTTCTGACTGTGATTTTATTCAGAGCCTGGTAATCAATGTATAGTCACCAGGTTCCATATTTATTTTGTACCAACACGATTAGGCTCCCGCAAGGTGATGAGCTGGGATGGATGTGCCCCTTATGGAGAAGTTCTTGGATCTATCACTTAATCTCTTCATTCTCTAAAAGAGAGAGACGATATACTGGCCCATTGGGCAGTGGTGCATCGGGGGTCAGATCGATGGGGTGCTTGAACTGACAATGCAGAGGTACCCCAGTAGGTGAGGAGAAGATATATGAGTATTCTTCCATGACCTTATCTACTTGCTTATGATGTGTGGAGAGGTCAGCTGCAGAGACCTTGGATGTGGTTGTGATCTTTCGCTCATTCTGAGAGTGAATCACGAAGAAGACAAACTTCTCCATCTGAGAGATGATCTTCCTGCATTTCTTAGCAGAGATCAAGGAAATAACACTCAATGGGACTACCTTGGGTATCCTGTACAATTTCTTGTTCAAAGTAATAATAACACTACAAGGCCTAGACTCATATACAGCGTGACGTTTCCATAAATAAGGTTGGCCCAAAAGAACATCACAAACTTCATGAGGAGAAATGTCACACAATACCTCGTCTTTGAAGAGCTTGATGTCGTACAACATTCGACACTGTTGGTTGATGCAAAGATCGCTTCCTTGGTGGAGCCATCCAATGGTGTAGGGTTGTGGGTGCAACGTTGTCTATAGGGCTAGATTCTTGACAACCTATGCTGATATGAGGTTCTTCTGGCTACCTCTATCAATGATGAAGTGCAACGGGGTGCCTTTTACCCACATCTGTGAATGGAAGAGGCACTCTCCTTCTTCTGGCTCGTCTGGTTTATTAGGCTGGAGCTTGGTGGTAGCAATGGTGGCACTAGGTTTCGCATCAANCTTGCATAATGGAGTACATTTATTTGTTGTAAGTAGGGTACTTATGGAAAAAATATGATAGTGTCTCACTATGATAGGCCATGGGGTGGTCGTGCTGAGTGAGAATGACACCCACAGCATAGTCAAAAACATTTGTCTCGATCTCAAAGGGTTGTTGCAGGTATGGTAGTGAAAGTATTAGGGATGAGCACAAGTGTTGCTTCAAATCATCAAACACATGTTGTTGGGACTAACCCCACACAATTTTTTCCTTACCACCACCCCTGGTTATTTGGCTGAGGGCCCATGCAATATGGGAGAATCCCAACACGAACCCGCGGTAGAAATTGGCAAGCCCCAAGAAGCTCTAAATATCAATGAGTGTGGTTGGGGATGGCCAGTCACGGCTGACTTGGATATTGGATGGATGAACATGTACGCCATGTTGATCAACAATAGCCTAGGTAATGGACCTTGTCCATGCTGAAGGAGCATTTTTCCAAGTTGACATATAGTTTGTGCTGCCGCAGGGTGTGCAGAACCTGTTGAATATGCTGCAAGTGTTTGACCCAAGTCTTGTTGTAAATGAGAATGTCATCCAGATACACCACTACAAAATTATTGGTGAATGGTCATAGGATATCATCCATCATCCTCATGAAAGTGGCTAGAGCATTTGTCAAACCAAAGGGCATGACCAACCATTCAAAAAGGCCTTCCTTTGACTTGAAGGAAGTATTCCATAAATCTGTCTGTTCTATCAGGACCTGGTAGTAGCTAGAATTTAGATCAATATTACTGAAGTATTTGGCCCCCGTGAGTTGATCAAGGAGGTCATCGATTCAGGGAATCGGGTACTGGTTTCTGACTGTGATTTTATTCAGAGCCTGGTAATCAATGTATAGTCACCAGGTTCCATATTTATTTTGTACCAACATGATTAGGCTCCCGCAAGGTGATGAGCTGGGACGGATGTGCCCCTTATGGAGAAGTTCTTGGATCTATCACTTAATCTCTTCATTCTCTAAAAGAGAGAGACGATAGACTGGCCCATTGGGAAGTGGTGCATCGGGGGTCAGATCGATGGGGTGCTTGAACTGACAATGCAGAGGTACCCCAGTAGGTGAGGAGAAGATATATGAGTATTCTTCCATGACCTTATCTACTTGCTTATGATGTGTGGAGAGGTCAGCTGCAGAGACCTTGGATGTGGTTGTGATCTTTCGCTCATTCTGAGAGTGAATCACGAAGAAGACAAACTTCTCCATCTGAGAGATGATCTTCCTGCATTTCTTAGCAGAGATCAAGGAAATAACACTCAATGGGACTACCTTGGGTATCCTGTACAATTTCTTGTTCAAAGTAATAATAACACTACAAGGCCTAGACTCATATACAGCGTGACGTTTCCATAAATAAGGTTGGCCCAAAAGAACATCACAAACTTCATGAGGAGAAATGTCACACAATACCTCGTCTTTGAAGAGCTTGATGTCGTACAACATTCGACACTGTTGGTTGATGCAAAGATCGCTTCCTTGGTGGAGCCATCCAATGGTGTAGGGTTGTGGGTGCAACGTTGTCTATAGGGCTAGATTCTTGACAACCTATGCTGATATGAGGTTCTTCTGGCTACCTCTATCAATGATGAAGTGCAACGGGGTGCCTTTTACCCACATCTGTGAATGGAAGAGGCACTCTCCTTCTTCTGGCTCGTCTGGTTTATTAGGCTGGAGCTTGGTGGTAGCAATGGTGGCACTAGGTTTCGCATCAATGATATGTCTTCCCCTTTTTGGTTCTGACTCAGAGTCAGAACCTGCATCTGATTCAGAGGCTTTCACTTCAGCCACCAATGACTGCTTTGAGCGGCAATCAACAATGTTATGCCAAGGACTCTTATGGAAGTTGCACCAATTCTAGATATCTTTCTTTGTCTTTCTGGTATCCTTATTTTCTTTTGGCTTGGACTAGTTGTCCTGATACTGTCTGTCTATGCTATATCCTTTCTTCTTTGGGTTGGGACCGCCCTTTCCTAGATTTTGTTGTGAGGGGTTCCCAGGCCAAAATTGTAGCATTTTTTGTTTGAGCTTCTGCTCTATTTTGACAGCATATTGGTAGGCTGTGCCCAAGAATGAGATGTCCAGAAATTCCATTTCGGTCTAGATGTATCTATGCAGAGCATCGCGATAATTGAGAACTAGATGTCACTCTAAATCTTTGATACCTAGCTTGGTGTGCAAGGTATGGAAGATATTTGTGAAATTTGGCACTGCTTGGTCTCTTTCTTGCCACAATGTGGTCCATTTGTTATACAAGTCGTCATAACTTCTACAGGGTAGTATTGTTCCTTAATAGCATCCCTGAAGGATTCTCAGGTGGTCGTGACTATAAATAATAAGGGTTCCTCTGTTTCCTTTTTCTCACAGAAAGGTTCCCACCAATCTTTGACATGGGGAACGACTTTCAGGAGCGCAAAAGTAATATTTTCTCTATTCGAAAAGTTATGGACAGAAAAATACCCTTCTAGTAGATTCAACAACTTGTCTACAACCTTTGCATCTAGATGACCTTCAAATATAGGAATATCAAATTTTATTTGTACCTTGAGGGGGTGACACCTCCGCTCGAAGAAGATGAGTCACCTGTTGGTAGTCATCGAAGGATTTGCATGAAACTATCCATCATCTCATTCCTTTGTTGTGTGAGGGATTCCTCAAGAAAATTTTTGAAAGGATCTCCTATCCCGTCATATTTATTTTCTCCTGCCATGAGAGGTCTCTTGGGCATGCAAGAGATTTTTTCCTTAAGAGAAACAAGCTCGAGACCCAACTCTTTGTAGTCTGACCTCTTTGGGGACATGCATTAAGACGACAAGGAGTAGACCGCTCGGATACCACTGATCCAAATTTATAAGCAAAACAAAATGAATACAGATTATTAACAAGTGTTTAACACAAAATAACAGAGATACAGTAAAACTGGTTTTTTATTCAATAAGGAAATAAGCTGAAATTGTAAAATGCAGTGGAAAACAAGCTTGTTGGAATGGTGGCAACTTATCTCTAAGAAGAGATTGGACGACTGCACTCATTCACAAGAAGATGGTTACAATGAGGCTCTGAATGCCTTTTTACAATAAAAAGGAATGTCAAAAACCCTAGACATCCAAAAACCTAACCCTAGGAGATGAAGCGCCAAAAGTCATGTGGGCGCCGTTTGGGTAAGTCAGTACATCAACTTCCCAGGGTCGTAACTTTTGCATACGATCTTTGTTTGATGCACTCAATACCTCGTTATAAATATCTATCTAAGGAATACAACTTTTGTGTGAGAAACATCAAAGGAACTTCCATGCTACTCCCCATTTTCCCAAAAAACGTTGTTTAGGGCCTCAAAATGGCTCCGGAAGTTTCAAGACCCGAAAAACTTCTAAAAATAGTAAATTACCAAAATTGCCAGAAAATTGTTTTGAGCCAGTTGGAAAAGGTGGGTGACCACTGATATCCACCTGGATCAACATCTCATAATAAGGAGAATCCTCATGGATGTATCGCTTCATGTTGTATTGATCCAAATGACTCTCCACTATCTTTTGTGGATCATGTCTCTTGAATTCGATGTCAACTAACTTGACATCTTCCAGGGTTGCAACCTAGACTTTAGAATGACCAAAATATAACAATGTGAACATACCAACTTCAATGGGGAAAGTCTCCCATACCATTTTCTGAGCTGATTTCAATTCCTTGCGGATACCTCCAGCTACTGTTTGGTATGCCACTTCTCTGCACACCATCCTGTCAGGTAAAAATTGTGGAAGGGCATGAGGAGGAATGGAACAACCAAATAATATAATGTAAGATAAATTATCCTCAATAAACCAGTCTACAAGTATGCCTAAATTCCCCATAATATTTTCTGAAATCCTGGGTGGTGGGTGGCCATAGATAGTTATGTGAACAGGTACCACTACATTGTCATAGATTTCGTAAAATAAATCTTTGGTATTTTCCTCCCATAATTTGGAGTGGTATAAATGTATTGGCTTAGACCAGGTTGGGGTCCAACTCTAGTTCATCAAGGGAAATGGGGTCATGAAACAAATGGCATCCATAATATATGATGACATGTAAAAAGGAGAAGGTTTCCCTTTTGATTTTGATGATTGATATTCAACAATTTCCCTTCACAAATTATCAGATAACATTTTATCCCAATTGAAGGTATAACCCTCGGCTACTTCATTCATTATATATTCTCACTCAACTGAGAAATGTGCAGGGTTCTTTTTCCCAAACAGATGACAGAGAATCATGGCTATATATAACATATGAGCATCTAAGGATGCCATGGAATACATACCATGAGCGTCGGCTCTGAATTTTTCCAGATACCCCCACCAGGTCTTGATTATATCATGACCTTTTCTATTGTATTGAGTGTATTCGTTTCTCTCGAAATCTTGAAGAAATGTTGTATTATAAGTATGTTTGAACTTTGGGTGTGGGGGAAAGCTTTTACATTATTTGTGGATTCTCCGATCGAAAAGATCCGGCGACGGTCTTCTAGTGGTTGATGATGCTTCTGGTTTGGATGTCGATTTATCATATCATTGTAGGGTATAATTCTAGGCCGTGCAACAATATTATGTAGTTCTGACTATGTTACCAATCTAAGCTTGGTTGAAAAGGACTCGTCATCTTCCTTGGTAGAGTCGTTTGGACAGTTAATAATCTCATGCTCTAAAATATCATAAACTTGCTTCCAAGACTTAATGGCATCTATGACTCGTGGAGTTGTGTATGATAGAATGTCTGCATTTGGATTGGAATCATCACTTGATCCATCAAGCTTCCTTGCAACTTTTCGTGGTGCCATAATCCTTAAGGAAATAAAATTAGCCTTCCTGTAACAAGAGAAGTCTATAAGCTCTTCACTTAATGAAAAACTGCTAATTGCAAATGATAAAATGATTTTGAAATTCGAAGAGCTTTATTCATAAAGTCTATCAGTCTTCATATAGATCTACTAACGAAGAATTTATTAAAAATTAATGGAATTTATTACTCGAAGTCTGAAACTACGGAGTGATTAATTAATACTTAATCATGATTAACCTCGGTTATTAAATGTTTTATTAACTCTTTAAACACTTTTTACTTTTTCTAATATTCATTAGTTCAACGCTTTGATACTTCGATGCTTTGTGAACTCAATATTTGTTAAAACTCTCGAAGGGAAATCTCTCGGAGTGACGTGGTAGAGATGACATCATTCTTGATGATGTGTCAAGAAAAGGGAGGTGCCATGTGTCACTTGAAAATGTGTCAATCATCCAACGTAAATGTCAAAAATAATTGTTACGTGTCAACCCAAGAAAATAATTAAAATACACATGTCATATGACGTGTCCGTAAGTCCTTTAGGAATTATCACGAGTGACTATCTTCGAGACTTCGGAGTTTCGGGGTTTTTTTTGTTTAGATTTGTTGGAATACCCGAAGTGCGAAACTCCGAAGTGACCATTAAAGATTTTCTTTTAAAACTCAGGCAGCTTCTAAACTTCGAATATCATTAGGACCATTCGATCAAATTAGAGTAACTCATCGACAATAGATATTGTAGGCACCTTATTGGTAAATAACAACCAATTGATTTATTTTAAAATTAAAAGGCAATTCTCTAAGTTTTTTTCCTTTTGGGTAAATTTTTTTATTTCTAAGAGACAAAATCTAAAGTTCAAAGCTCAAAATTATACGTATTCTAACATAGGCTCCATCTGGGGATTGTGGTTCCTTGTGATACGTGAAAGAATAGTAGACCAAGTGCCTTTATTGTGTAAATGGAGTCATTATTTCTTTTGGAAAAACATTTTCTAGTTTTATTTAAGAATTAATCATACATATAAAAATGAAATTATCCGAGTCCAAAAACCTTCAAAACATACTTAAATGATTGATCTCAAGTTAGGCTACTAATTTATTTTTTTTCTTAAAATTGATTTCAGAATTTTTTAACATAATCAAAAAAATTTAACTAAAATATCAGCTTCGACCGATTTTTTTCGCTTCAAGGTTAAGCAAATGTAACATATTTATTTAGGGAATCCCTAGTTGGTTTAGGATGTAAAAAATCATCAAAAAGAGAACTAGATAACAGAGTATGGTCTATAGATACATATGCCAACCTTACAGATATCATAGATATTGTTTCACTGTCAGCGAGATTGTTCACTACCCCGGTGAAGTTATCTACTTCCCCCATTGAATTTCCTTTCACCACTTCAATTAACACTTTTGCATTTTTTTGAGATGAGTGCAATCTATATATGAATTTCCTTTCATCATCTCTTTTGGAAAAGATGGGGGCAATCGAATTATGAATTTCCTTTCACCATCTGTCTAGTTATTTTAACATTTTGAAGTGGGGGCAATCAATCTGTATGTAACATACAAATGAAGATATTTGTTTAAAATATTTAGACTGAAAAGAAGGTCTGTCAATAATTTTAAGAATACTCTTAAACTAACTTTCTTCCAATTCTCAATACACCTTCACCTATAAGGGAAATGTTTTTGGGAATTTTAATCTTTTTAGGGATCAACCTTGAGAGAATTGGTCGGTCTAAAGTCTGATAGAAGATCTAAAAAAAATTTCAATTAAAATCAAAGGAACATAAATATTTTGGCCTAACCTTGTTTTGAAAATATGTTTTTAAGTTTTCGTAGTCAAGGTAAGGTTCTTTATTCCTATGAAGACTAAAAGGAGGAGAAAGGAGAAAGAAAATATGAAATGAATAAAAATTTGGGGATAGGTAAAAATAACGAAATCAAGGATTCAGAGGATTTGAAACAAAAAATCCTAATCCCACACGATTTTGTGTCTTAAACGCATATTTCTTTCGAGTTCATTTATTATTATTTTTATTTTCATTTCAGAGATGACTTTAGAATTTATCGACATGAAACTCCAAGTCATAATTTTATACACCTATGATTTTTATGTCAGGTGATAATATCATCATGAAAAAAAATTCCTTCACATTCATTTCAAAAAGAACTTTTAATTTTTTTTTTGAACTATAAGAAGAGTAGGGACTAATACCTTATTTTCCTTTTGAATTTTCAGCAGGGAAGATTATTTATTTATCACCTGTTTTTTTTAGAGAAATCAAATGCTTGAAAGATGAGTGTCGAGTTTTTATTTAGCCTCATCTCCTAATCAACAATATCTATTCTAAAAAAGGAATGAAATACAAAATATCAGATAATATTGTAGAATAGAGATGATATGTGATACAAACATTTTTTATTTTTCGTTTTAATGATGTCAAGAAATCATAAATTTATTGAAAATATTTACAACACATGATCCAATGACTCAAATAATTTACAAAAAGAAAAKAAAAWTTGAAAATTAAAATTGCCAATGTCAACCCAATCTGACATATACAATGGAAATCTAAAATGTAACTACTGCATGAAATGTTTTAAATAACGCCCATTGATAGGGGCCTCAARAATCTCTCCATGAAGATTTTCCAGCGAGAATGAGTTTTTTCCCTCGACTGCTATGATTTTGAAAGGTCTGAATAGAGATTATTGAATTTTYCACGTTTCCCTGCGTCTTCMTTTCTATMTTCCCATTTTAAAAMTAAATCCCGAGGAAGAAACTACCTATCTTTAGTTTTTTTATCAAAAGGGGCTTTCATATTATCCTAGTATTTTTGGAACTTATCATCCACTTCTACTCTATTTTGTTGAACTTCGATGATTTGATATATTCTTCGTGTAACATCATTTGGCTCTTCATTTGCATCCTTACATAGCTTCATCATAGGAAGAGAAAGATTAATAGGATGAATAACATCACTACCATAAACTAATTGGAAACGAGACATACCTATAGATTTCTTGGTGCCAATTTGGTTTTACCATAGGGCGTATTTTAGGTGTATATGCCAAGATTTTTTGTTTTCTGTCAAAACTTTCTTGATTATAGTCATCAAAATCTTGTTAGATGATTCATCCAACCCATTTCCCTCAGTATAATAAGTTGTAGAATGACCTAAAATAATATTGTATTTCTGTCATAAATTCATCATTTCCATAGATTTAAAAGCCTGAGCATTATCAGTAACTATTTTCCTAGGAAAACCAAATCTTGCTAGGATGTTTTCTTCCAAAATTTTGATCACTATTGAATCTATAGCATTCCGAGTTGGAATGGCCTCAACCCATTTCATAAAATAGTCAGTAGCGGTCAAAATCCATCTATGTTGAACAATCGATTATGGATGAATTTATCCAATGAAGTCTAGGCCCCATTGTTGGAAAGGAGCTTCAACATTTACTGGAATTAAAGTTAAGGAAGGAATATTTTTCTTACTAGCAAATATTTGGCATGAATTGGAAGCTCCAACCCTTGCATTCACATCGGTAAATAATTTCGGCCAATAATATCATGTCTTTAAAATTTTGTAAGTTGTTGCTCTTCAGGCATGATGTCCTCCAAATACTCCTTCATGAAATTCGTCAATGACACCTTCTGTTTCGGATTCTATTAGGCAACATAATAGGAAACCCAAAGGGTCTTTCCAGTATAACTTTTCCTCAATGATGCAATACATAATTGCATGTACCTTTAAAGTTATTTCTTTTGAAGGAGTCATGTCACTTGAACATTGAAGAGTAAGGAGATATGTAACAATATCACTTTTTTTATGGGATTAATCAGTAAATGCGTACATAAATAGATCTCCCTAGATCCACCTAGATCTAGAACAAAACAGAACAGAACATGACACTTTCCCTAAGATCTAACCATTGAGTTCACTATTTAACAAGAGATGGGCAACATACCGTTTAAATATCGCTTCCTCTTGTCGTTGTCATCCTAGCTCCACTTCAATGCTCTTGTGATATTGAATCTACAAGAGAACACAAGCCAACCAAAGTGAAAGAAACACAGTGTACTCAACAAGAACTTATGTATGTGATCAAGGAATCATACAATAAAACAAGAATAGTTTTATGGGAAAGAAACATATTGTTGTATCATATTAAGTAAAAGTGGAGATTACAACCAAAAGCCTTGATTTCATAAGGTCCCCTTTCAATGGCCCTTTGCTCCAACACACACACTTTCTCCAACCTTGAATGAAGAAGATCCACAATTACTTGATGAACTAAAATGAAGCCCTCAAGAATAAACTGAAGTAGAATTCTTCATCCAATTCTTAGCCTATTCAACCTTCATTAACCTTATCCCTTTCCATGAGAAATCCCTCCTTATATAGAAGAAAGAGATATGGTTAAAGGGATTAGGATGATCCCACCAAATTAGATAAGTGAGTAAGATCCAAATCAAACAGATGCCACCTCACCTTCTAGAAGATCCCCTTCTAGAAATTTCGTGAAACTTGACCTTTTTTTAGTCTTTTGACATCGTCACACCATAGTTGTAGAGAAGCCATTGGAGATGTCATAGCCTAGCTTTAGAGAAGAGGGCAATGATCGGGTATCATCGCACCCTGCATATAGTGTAGCCTATGATGACCTTCCTTAATAGGGTTTTTTAGAAGAGAAAGGCATCCACCTTCCTCACGAAGAAAGACTCTTTGGGGAACATGAACACATGTTTGTCAACGGATCACTGGGGTGACCAAAATAATGTGTAATAGAATTCCCCTCAAAGTATGAAGCTAGAACTCGTGACAGCCGAAATACTTTGTAGAATGTGTGTGTTGAAAACAAGGAGTGCGTTGATTGGGAACCTGCAAACAATCAAGCCTTTGCATAATAACATACCAGTGTCTGAGGTAGGAATTCCCATACTCAGATTACAAAATGTCAAATGATTCATGGCCACTAAATGTACACTGTGGATCCACGTTATTATGAACCATCATAGCCACCAAGAATACATTGTGGATCTATGCTATAAAGAATTCAAATTCAGACATAGCCATGAGACATACAAAGTGGATCTATGTGTCAATGCAAATCATGAATACTCCATCAAAACCTGGATCGAAATGATAAGATCCAGGGTCTTCATTTCCATCTCTCTAAGTATGAATCTATCTATGTGACTACAGGTGTTGAAGTCGAACATGGTAGAAACCACTTGATTACTGATCATTAATGAAAATTGTTAACAAGTGCGAGGGAAATCACCATTGATGTCAATGAATCCCAAGGTACTTTAGTACAATCCAACGAATGTGAGTAAATGATTTGAAGTCGAACACTCGATGGAATCTCCCAATCAGGGGTCAATGATGTGAACCCACTATTGAAAGTGAAGAAACCTGCCATTGAGACATGCATGCTCTAAGGTACTAAAAGATTTCTAAGTCTTGTTCCTGGATAATGAGTTGAAGTCGATAGTAAAAGACTCATCACAGGAGGGCCTTGATGTATCCCTCATCAATGACATGAAATATGTAACAGATTTGAGGTAGATCAGAGTATGAGGTGATTCAAAACTAACACTGGGAAGGCGACATGGTAGAATATTTATAACTACATATGACTGACTTGATAAAAGGCTTGTTAAGACTAGACTTTTCTTGAACATATGAATGACATGACAACAGTCTTGGAAGCATCGAATCAAGGAGGACCCACCACATGGACATGTGGATGGTCAAACGAGAGACAAATGAATTTCTCAACCCAGATACAATGATGAAGGGGGGTGTCATGTTCAAGAGAGACTATTACTACCATTAATACTAATACAGAGATACATTTCTTTCCCAAATTTCCCCCACCATTTCTGGTGAATACCTCTTTATTTTTATGCAAGCTTGAGGAGGATAACATATGCTTGTTTATGTAAGCTCATCCTTTGGATGAGTCCCTTAGAGTATGTTTAAAAAAACCTAAGAAGGATTGGTTCGATCCCATATGGGTCTTTCAATGTTTGTTTAACGAGTCCAAAGAGAGAAGTTTTTCCATTTTAGAGAGTCTAAAGAAAACTTAAAGAGAAATCCATAAGGTCAATTTTTGTAAATTAATCTGACGAGACTAAAAAAGATATAACCTACCTCTCACCAAATGTTTTCTTCGAATAATTTTATGAGCGTGAAAAGAAATATCACTTGGCAATATTTTCATGTTTAGAGAGTCTGAAAAGAGCTTAAAGGAAACTCCAGGGGGTTCCTTTTTCGTATAAGCTTTACAAGTTTGAAAAAATGATAAAAGTATACTCGGTTACATTCTCATCGATTTACGAGCATGAGAACAAACAAAGACTAAGTTCGAAGTTTTTCCTACAAAAATCTAAAAAGATCTATACATGTGAAAAATGTGTAAAACAAACCAAAAAATGTACCCTTGTTTCAATGTTCCACTCCTAGACCCTTTTTCTGAAAAAGATCGACACTTGCAAAGTCGTTAGTGACTTTAGGGTTTAGATAAAATATATAAAATATTATAAAATACAAATAAAAAAGTGAATAAATCAATAAAAATGGGTAAAAACCTCATTTCACTATTCCATTTGTCATTTCACCAAAACCTTGTTCAAAAAACCCTCATTTACCTCAATTTTCCACTGCAGATTGTGGAGGACACAGTTGATCATTTGACTAACGATCTCCACAGAACAAGTAATTTTCATCTCTTTCAACTTTCCATAGATCAAAATTTGTTTTTCATTGGTTAGAAATAGATTTTTGAGTTAAGTTTTGGAGGGTAACTATGCACGGAGGTCATCACAGGTTCCCTATATTGGGCCTTGCGATGACCCAGGGTCATTGCAGGTGGCCTTAAATATAGCCTGTGACATCTCACACTGTATGGATGCCCTTACATGCAATGTGCATAGCTCAAAATGTTTGTAAGATAGATTTTCCAATAAAAAAAATCTAGGGAAGAAGCCAATGATGTTAATCTCTCTTTTATGTTCCATTGTAGGTTTTCTATGGTAAGAATGTTGGAATGGAGAGAGAGAGAGAGAGAGCACAAGGAAGAAGACTATTTTTTTGGGAATGACTCGGGAACGGTAAATTCCCTTCGGTAGTGTGGATTGTTAAAGTTCTTAAAAATCTAGGGCATGAGGGCCCAACTGAGATTACTTGAATACTTGGTTCACATGTGGGATGTGAATGAACATGCATTTCGTGTGGGTTCTCATATTCTTACGATAGATATCGAGGATATCTACTTATTGATCGGGTTGTCTCTCCGTGGGTCCCAAGTCACGCTCATAGGTAGCAAGGGAGGTGATGAGCCTATTAGCCACTATATCAGTGCACATTGTGTGCTAGGTACTCAGAAGCATACCAGGAAAGTCACTATAGAGATGTACGATACTTGCCTCTATGGACTATCCTCTACACCATCACACGCATGGCGGGGAGTGTAGCTCCCTATAGGGATATTTAGAGCTACGTTTAGTATGCATTGGAATGTATGGAGCCCTGAGTTTTCAACTGGTGTGACGTGGTTCTCAGAAGCATGAAAAAACAATTGACCAAGTGCAAGAGTGGTGAGATGAAACAATTTAGATACAGTTTGATTTTGGTTTCCTTCTTCTTGGAGAGGGTCCCATCTTTGCGCTTGCATGTAGAGTGGTGTATACCTACCCCACATGATCCAAGAATGAAGAGGTGGGTCGACCTCATGGCACGACATGTGACTGGTCCTATCATTAAGTATAATGATGTTTTCTTTGACTAGTTGAGGACCCAAATGCTTATGGTCGATGACTATGCCTATATTGGACTAGACTTCCATGGAGATCTAGACCTAGTTCTTCCTAAGGGTTCCCAATGGGGGGGACATAGGTAAGAAGGACATTTTGTTTATATCATTTTTTTTATGATTTTTAATAGTATAAGATGTTTTTATATGTTTTTTATCCAAGGAATAATCAAATGCTTTTTGATAATGCATATGTGGGACCATAGCACCCTCCAGGTTCATCCCCTATCCAAAGGTGAGGGGAGAGACTTCATATTAGGATTGGTTTCTTCTGACTACGAGACTATAGAGAAGAACCTAGCAGGACTCACTATGAACATCCCAGATGCCTCCATTGATGACATTTTGAGGCACTATCAGCGCCACATAATGGGTGTGTCTGCATCGATCGATCGGTTTCTCTATAGAGTAGCACAGGTAGTCACATGTTATAGAGAGCTGCATCCTTTATGTTATTTTGTATATGAAGCCATGTTCTTCACATTTTTTATATTTTGGTCTTTGGACAAAACCACTTTTTGTAAACTTTTATCGTTATATATATATATGAGGCTTCTATCGGCTTACTTGTTGTATGTACAAAGTGTGATTGGATTTTATAAATGTCTCAAATGTATGTCTAACACATAATTATCCAATGCATATGTAAATGTATTTAGACATCTAGGAATGTGTTGATATTCAATGTAATCAAAATGACATTCCAAGAGGCGAATTCATAAATATACCCTTAACAACGTAGGACTCTGAATGGAATAAACATTACTCAACTATAGGAATGCTAATTGTGAATCGATTCGTACGACAAGATGATGGATTCCAAGTGAAATAACGTCGGTCAATAATTCAATGAATGCATTGTATTCCGCGATATTGTTAGTTGCACGACCAAGGCAAACACCATGTATATTGATCAATTCATCCGTAGGTGCATAGATTTCCCAAGTAGTGGACGCTAAGTTCTGAGTACTGCGACTAGTGTCATCAGCGAAGCCAACGTAGGGTAGCGAAGACACCGACATCTCGAAACCAAGAACAATGCAAGGTAAGCAACTGAAGGTTGAAACCAAACAATGAAAAAGCAAACAAGAGTATGATACACTAAAAGTACAAGAACTCATGCAAAAATGACTTAAGCATAGTACTTCTTTGAGTAAATCCCATTTCTAGGTTCACTCAAAGGGATTCCATCATAATCAACTAGCTCATAAGCTCCCTTCTCCAGCACATGTTTGACAATGTAAGGACCTTGCCACATGACCTGGAATTTACCGGCCCCTAGTAGATCATGATCTTGCTCATAAACAAGAACTAGATCACCTTCAGAAAAAACACGTGGCTTGACATGTTTTTCATATTGGGATTTAACACATTTATTCTAAGTTTCAATAACTAAGGCGGAATCATGACGGGTTTGGTCTAATTGCATTAAATATAAAGACACTCCTCTTCGGCAGAGGTATTTGGGAGAAGTTCAACGGCCAATTAAAGACAGTATTTCACATTCAATCAGAAAGATAGCTTCGATACCATAGACTAATTGGAAAGGTATGAATCCCATGGCAGACTTGACAGATGTTCGATAGGGCCATAATGTTGAGAACAACATCGTATGCCAATTTTTCTTATGAATTCCTATCACCTGTCAAAGAATAGTAATGAGAAAATTTTTGATTGCTTCAAATTGGCCATTGGCCTATGGATAATAGGGGGTTGAGTTTTCATGATGAAGACCCAACTTTTCAGTAAGTTTGGACATCATAAAATTTTGAAAATGACTACCATGATCTATAATGATGGATTGAGGAACACCAAACCTAGTAATGATATGATTGAATATGAACAATGTTGCAGTTTTACCAGTGTTATCGAATGTAGGCATCGCCTCGGCCCATTTAGTGAAATAATCCACAGCTACAATGATGTATCCATGCCCCCCAGCCGAGTGGGGGTTACATGTCATGAATTTGATGCCCCATTTAGAGAATGGACCAACATAAACTACAGGGTGAAGAGGATCAGGATGAGATCTTATCTTGTTATTATAAGTTTGGAAAGCATGGCATTTTTGGGCAGTAGTAATGCAATCCTTGAATAATGAGGGCTAGAAATAACTATGTCTTAAGATATTTTTGGTAGTAGAATACCCAGACATATGACTGTCGCATGCTCCAGAGTGACAGTAATTCAAATATCTCTCAGCCTCATCATAGGTGAGACATCGTTGAAAAATGGATTCAATACCACGATGATAAAGAGTATCATCGAGGATGATGTATTGACGTGCTTGATACCGTATATGACGATGATCTGTAATAGAAAGGTCGGGCTGGAAAGTTTGAGTCTGGAGATAGATTATGATATCTTCATACCATGCATCATCATAACTAAACAAAAAAAGGGATTTGTCAAGTAAAGAATCCTCTGCCACATTTTCTGTCTCAGTGGAGGGAAGGTCACATATAAATTCAGAAAAAACCAAAGATTTCTTTGACTTAGCACGTTCAAATTCCAAGTCAAACTCCTAGAGAATGACAATCTATTTGGAGTACTTTCCCCCCAGCAATTGTCGAGTAAGGATATGTTGCATGGGGTTGTAATCGGAAATAACAGTGGTCCTGCGTAATAATATATAATGACGAAAATGTTGGACAACTTGAACAGCTGCCAAGGCCAATTTCTCCACATGTAAGTATTTGGTTTTAGTAGTCGTGAGACTCCTACTCAAATAATATATCGCATTATCATTGTGGGAATCATCCTCTTGGACTAAGACCATAGAAATGGTATAGTCTGAAGCAGCTAAGTAGAGGAAGTAATCGTGATTGTAATCAGGTGGAAACCGTAGTGGTGTATGGGTTAGGACGAGTTTCAAAGATTCAAAGGATTTGTCGGCAGCTTCATCCCATACAAAGTCGTAACCTTTCTTGAGCAGCCGGGTAAATCCTTTTGTTAATTCAGTGTAATTGGGGATGAATTGTCGTAAAAAGTTTGTCTTCCCTTGCAAACTTTGGAGCTGGTGGAGTGTCGAATGAGGAGGAATATTAAGAATTGCCTCAACCTTCAAGGGGTCTACTTGAATCTTTTGTATAGACACAATGAAACTGAGGAGTCGATCAGACTCCACACAAAAAACACATTTGTGTGGGTTCAATCATATGCGATAATACCGACAGCGTAGGAAAATGGCCTATAAATGTGGCGGGTGATCTTGACAACGCATGGAGTGCGCCGGTAGATCATCAATATAGGGTTGCATGATGTGTTTTATATCATGGAAAGCGTAAGACATAATATGTTGAAAGTTTGCACCAACAATATTTAGACCGAAAGGTAATTTCCGGTATGCAAAGGTTCCCTAAGGGAAAATAAAAGCAGTCTTGTGTATTGGCTGGTAAAATGTTAATTTGATTATAGCCGAAGAAACTGTCCATCAAGGAGAGGATTTCTCTTTCGGCACAGTCGTCAACTATCTGGTCGACGAAAGGGGTTGGATAATTGTCTTTAGGGAAAGATTTATTTATATCCCTATAATCTACACCAACACAGATCGTACCTTGCTTCTTATTTACCGGAACAAGATTGGATACCCAATCAGTTAAAGCCATGGGATAAACAAAGCCGACTTTAAGAAGTTTCTCAACTTCAAGCTTGATAGCAACGTATTTACGTGGATGTACTAGGCGAAGTCTCTTCCGGACAGGTTTAGCATCCAGATATGTCTTAATCTCATGTACAATGATATCAAGATCAATACCTGGCATTTCTTCATAACTCCGGGCGACAACGTCACGAAATTATTGGAAAAGGGATTTACAAGTGTGGACCTCGTCAGTAGAACACGAGGCCCCAATATGAACGTTATCCACGACTCTGGGTTTAATCGATATGTCTAGAAGGATGGTAGGTTAAATTTTATTCAAGTTCTCTTCATACAAGACATCGTGTGTTGACTCGGGAACATAAGAAATAACAACAACAGTTGACGAAGTCGAAATCCATTGGTAACTCTCTATGGTATCACGTTCTAGGAAGAGAATGAAACGATGATGACCATCATCCCTTGGAGTGTCTTCCATAGACATGACTGACATGATCATCTCATCGGTAGGAAATATCACATGAAATGGATCAGGAGATGAATCATAAAGAGAAGGAGGGGAGGGGGTTTCCGATTGAATAGCTTGATAAGCAGATTCAATGGGACTTAAGGGAATTTGGTTGTCGTAACGAAGATGGTCACTAGGGATAGGTATTATCCATGGGTCATATGATGCAGGGGTTTCATGAGTAGTGGTGGATATCATGTTAATAGAGGCAATAAAAGGAGGTGGAATATTGGGTGGTGGGATTGGAAATGTACCCATCAAGGTTGAATCTTTTAATAGACCCATGAAGACATTCTTGTAACCAGGAGGTGTCATCAAAATAAAGGATATGTTTCTAGTATGGGAATAATCATTAAAGAATTCCAGTTGGTCAACAGTGACGACCTTTCCTTGGTGTGGTAAATGTAACACACAAAAAAGGGTAGACACAACTTCATGCATGGAATCGATCCAGCTACGACCAAGTAAAATATTACAATCAAGAGGTGAATCGAATAACTCAACCTCAAAATTGACCGATTTACCTTCCAATGCAATAGAAAACAAGGGGAAAACACCATAAGGTTTGAAACCTGTACCATTGTGACTTGGTGAGGGTAGGGGAGCCAATGAATTTCCAACAAGTAATGGACATAATGCAAGTCGAGGCTCCTTCGTCAATAA
This sequence comes from Picea glauca, assembly GCA_000966675.3. Taxonomy (NCBI): domain Eukaryota; kingdom Viridiplantae; phylum Streptophyta; class Pinopsida; order Pinales; family Pinaceae; genus Picea; species Picea glauca. Next base: position 213,594 of record JZKD02S0158459.1, read on the forward strand.
CAGTTTTGCAAATATTCTTGTTTTCACCAACAACTTGGATCTGAAATGCTAACTGAGGAGGGAGCCTTGGAACATGATATTCCAAGTCAAAGATTATTAGATTGGTATCCATGGGATCAATTCCACCAATGGCCTTTAACAGTGTCTTTCGTTGAGCGGGACAACTTTGAAGGACTTCAAGCTGACATCATGGAGGGTGCTTGCGCAAGGTCTTCTATAATATTGTAGTTTTGTGCAGCACGCACATGAGGGTTGAATGCAAACTTTCAAACAATGACCTTGAGAGGAGGGAGAAGGATTGTATAGAGACCCAGTCGTTTAAGATGAAGAGGACCATTTGGGGGTGAAGTTGGGGGAAGAGGTTGAACAAATGAAGGTGGTAAATCATCAACCTTGTCCTTTGATGGAGAGTAGTCTTTGGCCCGAGTTGCGAGTGCAACTTCATTATTTTTAGAGTCACCAGTACACATAAGGACATAAGAAGTGGTAGAAGGAGAGGCTTGGTCATGAATGACCAATTGTGCTTATTGTTGATAAGGGAAAGGTTGGGACAAAATGACAAGTGTAGGAGGCTTCCTGGTCCCTTAGAGGAATTTTGTAACCTTGATGTGTCCTGGAAAATATTTCATGTAATGATCATCGCCATAAATAAGGAAAGGATATCAAGGTTTGCCCTTATCATTATTATCAGTAGGGTGTGTTTTTGGATTTTCAGTTTGTTGATTATTATTCTTGTCCTCCTTATTCTTACCCTTCCCTTTATTTTTATTTTTATTTTTTTGACAGGTGTGGATTGAACAGAATTAACCTTAGCAGTCTTACCAGTGGAAGGAGTAGGAGAAGGAGTATTTTATGCATTATAATTATTAGATTTGGGATTGGTGTGACTAGCTTGTGTGGATTGAGTCTCATCATGGAAGGTGTCGATCACACCATCAACATCATGAGAAGATTCAAGATGTGTCAAGGTAGGATTCGTGGAAGGGCAAGGAGCGTCAGGGATCAGGTCGTAAAGTGTGCTTATTTGTGAATAAACGAGATCTAGATACTGAGCATGACTAATCGCCTTCTCTTAAGTGACAACACCACCCATGGAAACATCACATGCAATAGGACCAATGAGTGATTTGGTAAACCTCTCAGCCAACGGTTGATCAGGAAGGGGAAATTTGATTAATTGTCTTCTCCTTCTCCACTCATGGATGTGATCAGAAATATGAGTGGAAGAAGATTGCTTAAAAGAACTCAAAATTTTGGTTCCTATCTCATAACGAATAGGCAATTGGTAGTGTGTTAGAAAATCCATGGCTAGGGTATTAAAGTCATTAAAGAAACCTTGTGGTAACTCAATGTACCACTTTTATTCCGAACCCATGAGAGTCCGTTGGAAAAGTCATAATCGAATGGAGTCATCCATCAATGAGTGTAAAATGGGATCATTCAAGATCCTAGACAAATCTAGTAAATCCAAGGTTGCCATAAAAGGCAGTTTCCTGTTCACTTATGGGAACTGGTAGTTTTGGGGAGGAAGTCTTGTAGGTATACCAATGGGACCATAAGTAGTTTGCAAATAATTAGACAGTCCTGACAGATTCAGTTGTGGAGTATTTTGAGACAAATATCCCACGGGGTTGGGTTGATTAGGTATGTTCCCTTGGACAAAAACATTAGATTGAAAGTTCAGACCCCAAGTAGGATTCATAGAACCTAGGTATGGTTGATTGAAATTGGGAGGAACAAAATAATTAACTTGAGGATGTTTCCCCCCAGCTGGTTGTTGATTTCCTTGGAAAGGAAGATTCCAAGGTTGATATTGTAACACAGATACGTTTTTTCCATAAACTGGTTTATGGACTCCAACTTGAGGTTTCCCCCCAATTTGAGTTTGTGCCCCAATTTGAGGTTTCCCTCCAAATTGAGGTTTCCCCCCAACTTGGGGTTGACCTCCCATAGGAATCTGAAAACTAGAAGTGACAGAAATATTGGTGCCTCCAAGTGGATTAGAGCCACCAGGGCCAGATCCTCTATGAAAAGGTGGAGGAGTAACATAAGGCCCTCTGGAGATAACGTGGGAAGGTGTAGGAACAAAACCAATAGCACCATTATACCCACGAGGAATAAAAATTCCAGAACCTCCAGATGGAACCTAGGTGGGGATAGCAATGGACATATTCAGAGCTCTATACCTAGGGGGAAGTGATGGATTTGGTCTAGGTGGAAGTGGTGTCCCAATCAGAGCTTTGGATATAACCACATTTCTGGTAGGAATCATAGTAGCTTGTGGAACCATAGTAGAATGGGCCATATGGAGAGTAGGAATCGAGTGAGAACCAATCAACTTTTGGTCTAAAACGGTGATGGCATTACTGGTAGTACTAGTAAAATGGTCTAAAGGTACCATATAGGTAACAGACGTCTCAGGCACTTGGGATTCCATAGGTCGATCAAGACTCACTCCTAGGTTACCATACAGATCACGTACTGTCAAAGGGATGGAACTAGGATTGGAAGCTCCAACATCATGAGCTGGGGTCCTAAATGATTCACTGTGAAAAAGTGAATCCTCTACTCTAGATCCTGCATTAGGTCTAGTAGGTACTTCAAAATTCTCGTCAACAACAATTTCTCCCAATGAGTNTAGGAAAATGGCCTATAAATGTGGCGGGTGATCTTGACAACGCATGGAGTGCGCCGGTAGATCATCAATATAGGGTTGCATGATGTGTTTTATATCATGGAAAGCGTAAGACATAGTATGTTGAAAGTTTGCACCAACAATATTTAGACCGAAAGGTAATTTCCGGTATGCAAAGGTTCCCTAAGGGAAAATAAAAGCAGTCTTGTGTATTGGCTGGTAAAATATTAATTTGATTATAGCCGAAGAAACTGTTCATCAAGGAGAGGATTTCTCTTTTGGCACAGTCGTCAACTATCTGGTCGATGAAAGGGGTTGGATAATTTTCTTTAGGGAAAGCTTTATTTATATCCCTATAATCTACACCGACACAGATCGTACCTTGCTTCTTATTTACCAGAACAAGATTGGATACCCAATCAGTTAAAGCCATGGGATAAACAAAGCCGACTTTAAGAAGTTTCTCAACTTCAAGCTTGATAGCAACGTATTTACGTGGATGTACTAGGCGAAGTCTCTTCCGGACAGGTTTAGCATCCAGATATGTCTTAATCTCATGTACAATGATATCAAGATCAATACCTGGCATTTCTTCATAACTCCGGGCGACAACGTCACGAAATTATTGGAAAAGGGATTTACAAGTGTGGACCTCGTCAGTAGAACACGAGGCCCCAATATGAACGTTATCCACGACTCTGGGTTTAATCGATATGTCTAGAAGGATGGTAGGTTAAATTTTATTCAAGTTCTCTTCATACAAGACATCGTGTGTTGACTCGGGAACATAAGAAATAACAACAACAGTTGACGAAGTCGAAATCCATTGGTAACTCTCTATGGTATCACGTTCTAGGAAGAGAATGAAACGATGATGACCATCATCCCTTGGAGTGTCTTCCATAGACATGACTGACATGATCATCTCATCGGTAGGAAATATCACATGAAATGGATCAGGAGATGAATCATAAAGAGAAGGAGGGGAGGGGGTTTCCGATTGAATAGCTTGATAAGCAGATTCAATGGGACTTAAGGGAATTTGGTTGTCGTAACGAAGATGGTCACTAGGGATAGGTATTATCCATGGGTCATATGATGCAGGGGTTTCATGAGTAGTGGTGGATATCATGTTAATAGAGGCAATAAAAGGAGGTGGAATATTGGGTGGTGGGATTGGAAATGTACCCATCAAGGTTGAATCTTTTAATAGACCCATGAAGACATTCTTGTAACCAGGAGGTGTCATCAAAATAAAGGATATGTTTCTAGTATGGGAATAATCATTAAAGAATTCCAGTTGGTCAACAGTGACGACCTTTCCTTGGTGTGGTAAATGTAACACACAAAAAAGGGTAGACACAACTTCATGCATGGAATCGATCCAGCTACGACCAAGTAAAATATTACAATCAAGAGGTGAATCGAATAACTCAACCTCAAAATTGACCGATTTACCTTCCAATGCAATAGAAAACAAGGGGAAAACACCATAAGGTTTGAAACCTGTACCATTGTGACTTGGTGAGGGTAGGGGAGCCAATGAATTTCCAACAAGTAATGGACATAATGCAAGTCGAGGCTCCTTCGTCAATAACAGTTTTGCAAATATTCTTGTTTTCACCAACAACTTGGATCTGAAATGCTAACTGAGGAGGGAGCCTTGGAACATGATATTCCAAGTCAAAGATTATTAGATTGGTATCCATGGGATCAATTCCACCAATGGCCTTTAACAGTGTCTTTCGTTGAGCGGGACAACTTTGAAGGACTTCAAGCTGACATCATGGAGGGTGCTTGCGCAAGGTCTTCTATAATATTGTAGTTTTGTGCAGCACGCACATGAGGGTTGAATGCAAACTTTCAAACAATGACCTTGAGAGGAGGGAGAAGGATTGTATAGAGACCCAGTCGTTTAAGATGAAGAGGACCATTTGGGGGTGAAGTTGGGGGAAGAGGTTGAACAAATGAAGGTGGTAAATCATCAACCTTGTCCTTTGATGGAGAGTAGTCTTTGGCCCGAGTTGCGAGTGCAACTTCATTATTTTTAGAGTCACCAGTACACATAAGGACATAAGAAGTGGTAGAAGGAGAGGCTTGGTCATGAATGACCAATTGTGCTTATTGTTGATAAGGGAAAGGTTGGGACAAAATGACAAGTGTAGGAGGCTTCCTGGTCCCTTAGAGGAATTTTGTAACCTTGATGTGTCCTGGAAAATATTTCATGTAATGATCATCGCCATAAATAAGGAAAGGATATCAAGGTTTGCCCTTATCATTATTATCAGTAGGGTGTGTTTTTGGATTTTCAGTTTGTTGATTATTATTCTTGTCCTCCTTATTCTTACCCTTCCCTTTATTTTTATTTTTATTTTTTTGACAGGTGTGGATTGAACAGAATTAACCTTAGCAGTCTTACCAGTGGAAGGAGTAGGAGAAGGAGTATTTTATGCATTATAATTATTAGATTTGGGATTGGTGTGACTAGCTTGTGTGGATTGAGTCTCATCATGGAAGGTGTCGATCACACCATCAACATCATGAGAAGATTCAAGATGTGTCAAGGTAGGATTCGTGGAAGGGCAAGGAGCGTCAGGGATCAGGTCGTAAAGTGTGCTTATTTGTGAATAAACGAGATCTAGATACTGAGCATGACTAATCGCCTTCTCTTAAGTGACAACACCACCCATGGAAACATCACATGCAATAGGACCAATGAGTGATTTGGTAAACCTCTCAGCCAACGGTTGATCAGGAAGGGGAAATTTGATTAATTGTCTTCTCCTTCTCCACTCATGGATGTGATCAGAAATATGAGTGGAAGAAGATTGCTTAAAAGAACTCAAAATTTTGGTTCCTATCTCATAACGAATAGGCAATTGGTAGTGTGTTAGAAAATCCATGGCTAGGGTATTAAAGTCATTAAAGAAACCTTGTGGTAACTCAATGTACCACTTTTATTCCGAACCCATGAGAGTCCGTTGGAAAAGTCATAATCGAATGGAGTCATCCATCAATGAGTGTAAAATGGGATCATTCAAGATCCTAGACAAATCTAGTAAATCCAAGGTTGCCATAAAAGGCAGTTTCCTGTTCACTTATGGGAACTGGTAGTTTTGGGGAGGAAGTCTTGTAGGTATACCAATGGGACCATAAGTAGTTTGCAAATAATTAGACAGTCCTGACAGATTCAGTTGTGGAGTATTTTGAGACAAATATCCCACGGGGTTGGGTTGATTAGGTATGTTCCCTTGGACAAAAACATTAGATTGAAAGTTCAGACCCCAAGTAGGATTCATAGAACCTAGGTATGGTTGATTGAAATTGGGAGGAACAAAATAATTAACTTGAGGATGTTTCCCCCCAGCTGGTTGTTGATTTCCTTGGAAAGGAAGATTCCAAGGTTGATATTGTAACACAGATACGTTTTTTCCATAAACTGGTTTATGGACTCCAACTTGAGGTTTCCCCCCAATTTGAGTTTGTGCCCCAATTTGAGGTTTCCCTCCAAATTGAGGTTTCCCCCCAACTTGGGGTTGACCTCCCATAGGAATCTGAAAACTAGAAGTGACAGAAATATTGGTGCCTCCAAGTGGATTAGAGCCACCAGGGCCAGATCCTCTATGAAAAGGTGGAGGAGTAACATAAGGCCCTCTGGAGATAACGTGGGAAGGTGTAGGAACAAAACCAATAGCACCATTATACCCACGAGGAATAAAAATTCCAGAACCTCCAGATGGAACCTAGGTGGGGATAGCAATGGACATATTCAGAGCTCTATACCTAGGGGGAAGTGATGGATTTGGTCTAGGTGGAAGTGGTGTCCCAATCAGAGCTTTGGATATAACCACATTTCTGGTAGGAATCATAGTAGCTTGTGGAACCATAGTAGAATGGGCCATATGGAGAGTAGGAATCGAGTGAGAACCAATCAACTTTTGGTCTAAAACGGTGATGGCATTACTGGTAGTACTAGTAAAATGGTCTAAAGGTACCATATAGGTAACAGACGTCTCAGGCACTTGGGATTCCATAGGTCGATCAAGACTCACTCCTAGGTTACCATACAGATCACGTACTGTCAAAGGGATGGAACTAGGATTGGAAGCTCCAACATCATGAGCTGGGGTCCTAAATGATTCACTGTGAAAAAGTGAATCCTCTACTCTAGATCCTGCATTAGGTCTAGTAGGTACTTCAAAATTCTCGTCAACAACAATTTCTCCCAATGAGT
>JZKD02S0158459.1:220472-270641 GCA_000966675.3 Picea glauca
TAGATTTACTTTATTACATAACTCCTTGATCATATGTATAGATTAGCTATTGGATATATCATTTGCTTTCACTTTGGTTGGTTTGTGTTGTTTTGATCTTGACTGCATGAGAGCGTTGGAGCGAAGCAGGAGCAACAAAGATTAAGGAAGTGATTACAAGGTATGTCTCGTATTCTCACTTCCAATTTAATTCAATAGTTAGATCTAGGGAAAGTGGTATATTCTATCATGTTTTGTTCTAGGTCCAGGTGGATCTAGGGAGATCGGTTCGTGTCCGCACTTACGGATTAATCCTAAAACAAAATTGGTGACTCCACTGGGGAACGGATTGTTTCCTAGTTAGTCTAGTTTCTCTTGCTTTGATTGCTTGTTTTCTGGTCTCTGAGTCTGTGGGAGATCCATCAAGACTCTCTGGTTTTGAAAGTTCACTCAAAAATTTTGTCTTTTTTTCCAAATTTTGTGTTTCCAGACATTCTCGCATTGTACCCTTTAGTAGCCTATGAGAATCACTTGAGTTCGCACCCTGGTGTTCAATCCAGTGCGAACACCTCGCAGTCAACCTATGTCCAGCCTACGAGAATAACTTGAGTTTGCACCCTGGTGTTCAGTCCAGTGCGAACACCTCACAGTCAACCTATGTCCAGCCTGCGAGAATCCTTGATTCTCGCACTGTAATACACTGCTAGCCTGCGAGAACTCACTTGTGAAAATTTTGGATTAAGTTTTTTGATGCCCAGTTTTGCTTTGACTAGCTGGATTGAAATTTTGGAGCCTATATTGATCTGTTTACAGTCTTCTTGACATCCTTTGAGTTTCTTTTAGCCACTTTTTCTTTGTTTGATTTTGAAGGATTAGTCTCTTTCTTTGAGTGTCTTTCAATTACAAAGCATGTGTTTTCTTTAGAATTGTTTAGGGAAAGATCAGATTTCTTCTGAATAGTTCGCTTTAAAAGAAACTTTTAGTTTGGGTTTCTTTGTTTTAAGAAAGTTCATTATTGATTTTAGTGACATTTTTAAAACAAAAAGATTTAATTTCTTGCTTTATATTAGATTGGGGGNTAATATGATACAGTAATATGTTTCTTTCCCATAAAGTTAGATTTACTTTATTACATAACTCCTTGATCATATGTATAGATTAGCTATTGGATATATCATTTGCTTTCACTTTGGTCGCTTCGTGCTGTTTTGATCTTGACTGCATGAGAGCGCTGGAGCGAAGCAGGAGCAACAAAGATTAAGGAAGTGATTACAAGGTATGTCTCGTATTCTCACTTCCAATTTAATTCAATAGTTAGATCTAGGGAAAGTGGTATATTCTATCCTGTTTTTTTCTAGATCCAGGTGGATCTAGGGAGATCGGTTCGTGTCCGCACTTACGGATTAATCCTGAAATAGGAAGATGAAGAAGAAATTCATAAGCATGGACAGATTGTGCAAGAGCTCATGAACAGGAGTTCATGAAACTTTTCAAGTGAGGGATTATGATGCAGGAGCATCATAAGAAGCCAGCCAAGCAACCATAAAGGCGGAAGACAGCTAGAAAAGCACAGCACACATTTTTCACATTTTGAAATGTTTTTGAAAAATTAATGAGCAGATATTAATGTAGTAGTTAAAGGAAGTGTACTTGCATGTTGTAAACAGATCTTGAGTGATTTTATCATCTGTCGGATGTAATAGAAATTAAGTCTTTTTAATGAAAGTAGGTATATTTGAATTAAGAGATTAGACAGTTTTAGAAGCGTAGGGGGGAAAACAGATATAGACACCCTCACCCTTATATTACTGTATCATTAGAACAGAAGAAGAGAGATTTTTTTCATAAGTTGTTGAGATGTAGCAGAGAACTGTAGAGAAGAACCCATGTACAGGAGCACTTGAGTTAATATATGAAGCTTTGACTCAATTTTCATGGTGTCATGATGCTTGTTGTTTACATTTGCTGAATGGTATGCTTACAGTTGTTTTATTCTCTCTGTTTATGCATTTGTTTCAATGTTGTGTTGAAAGTGTGATTTCATGGTAAGTATATGAAGTATAAGAGAGGAGAAGAATGAGTTTCAATTATTTCTCATCCTGAGAGTTCCTGCAAGGAGTGCAGTGAAACGTCTACAAGGTGTGCATTGACAAGAGTCTGAGTTTTATCTCAGAAAGCTCAGGAGAGATATTGTTGTTCTCATACCAGCAGAAGTGCAGGTGAAGTACAGAGTCATGCAAGGTGTGTGCAGGCTAGTTGAAACCTTAAAAGTTATCAACTAAGGTGAAGGTGGAAGGATTGTTGTTGCAAAGAGTGCACAGAGTCGAGGACTCAAATAACTAGAGGTTATTTGAAAGATTGCAGCAAGGAGTGCGAGAAGAATTCCTTTTGGGGACTTGAGTTTGCAAGTGAAAGCTCAAGAGGAATAGTACCTTTGAAGTGTTCAAAGGGAGACGAAAGTTGAAAGCATCTCATAAAAGACAAGTTCAATAGGGAGAACACCGATTTGTCTCATAGAAGTCATTGAGGAGTGAATCAGGTAGTCAGAATTCTATAAGGAGAACTCATAAAATCATGGGAACCGTAGGATCAAGAGGAGCTACAAGGTTGTTAGGATTTGGATGAATCCGCCACCCTAACATCAAGAATCAACGTGGACCGTTGATCGTGGTCTGTATGAACCGTCAAATTATTTCAGGAATTCAGGACCCATAAGTTGGGAGTGCATGTCAAAACCCTTAGTCACTCAAACTCCCGATTCGTGAAAAGGATAATCAAGTGTAAAATTTTGGTATTTCGGGGTTCGGCATACCAAGAATCTTGATGACAAGGAACCGAGACCTTAGTATTGAAAATCTCGAAGTCGCGAAATGCGACATGCCTTTGGTGTGAAACATCGACGTCTTAGCATATCAGGGTTTGGCATACCAGGAATCTTGATGACAAGGAGTCGAAGCGCTTAACATTGAAAATCCTGAAGTTACGAAATGTGACGTGCCTTGGGGTGAATTTCGAGATTTTGGCATTTCGGCACTTCAAGTGTCGGGAAGTAGAGGAGGCAGCGATCTTTGGAATCGAGAGTTTCAAACTCCTGGTTCATGACAAGTCGAAAGATCTAGAATCATTGGATCATGGAGCATCTCAGTCATAGATCACGTTGGAGGCGAGGTTTCGAGAATTCGGAGATCGGAGTTTCGGGAGGTGAGGAACCTTTCTGCTGTGGATATTGCAAGTCATGAAATCCCGAAGAGTGAAAGGAAAAAATTCCTGAAACATTGAAGGACAATAGCCGTGGGCCCAATCGGGTTTCGGGGTTTCAGGAGCCAAGAGACAGAGTTGCATGTCAACGCAACTCCAGAAATTGCGAAAAGGAAAAATCCAAAAGGTGGGTCCTAAGCATTAATCAGAGGATACGTGAGACATAAGTCAAGGGAGTGGTCAAGCTTTGGGAAAAATCCCGAAAGACCTTCGATCTCACCAAAAGGGGAAATTTCAAAAACCAGAAAATCATAAGGGAAGAGGAACGAGTGTTGGTCGATCACTCAAGTTTCGAAAAGACAAAATAAGTGGCAACAAGAGGCGTGTGTTCAACGCATTGAAGAAGTCAACCCTCATTGACGTTTCAGGTTTCGGAGGTTGAAGAGACAAGGGGCTCGACAACAGGATTCGCGAAGTCGCGAAATTTGAAATCCCGAAAGGAAAAGAAAAGCCCCAATCATATTTGTTGGTCAGTTGTGGAATACACCTTGTGTGTGTGTTATTCCCTGTGAGGAAACCAAAGAGTCAATCTAACTCAGGGGAAGATTTGGAACGATCCTAAGGCCGGGAGGTCATGCAAAACCTGTTGAGGCAGGGGTTGTTGCATCACATCTTTAAATGAAATTAATGATAAGACAGTACAGAGGTTGTATCGCATTATCTCAGCTGCAATTATAATGTTAAATGGTGTAGAAATGATTTACAAAACTATTAAAACAAATTCAGGTATCAATTATAGATAAGTCTCACCTTAAGTCTCACCTTGTTTGCAGTAGAAGAAAAGTAGAAGATGCACCCTTGAAAGGAGATAAAAATGCAGTAATTCACACAGGTCACAGGTCTTGTTTTACTCACCGTAATAACAGAGGAAAAAATGTTACTGAATGAAATTTTGAGATATTATGATCACAGTAGATGTGTTACTAAATTGTAATCATTCACTCTTCAAGAAATATAGAAACAAATTCAGAGAAATGGAAACAAAGAGAAAGAACATAACTCAAATTGAATGAAACATATAATCTATGTATGCACTTGTATTGATATTCAAAAAGTTTTCTCTTTTACAATAGGCTAGAAGTCGCCTTGAATAGATCTAAAATCTATCTATTTATACAAAAATTGTCTCAACTGAAAACCGTTGGACTTCCCCCAATATCTGCCTAAAAATAGAATAAATTCTGAATGAAATAACAACATGTAGATATTGTTGAGTTTTTATTTGATGTGATGGTGCTTCTTCTGTCCCTTCATTTGCTTGCAGATGCACTCATTTTCCTTTGTTCTTTGAACTAGGTACACATGTCCATTAAGGCCACCACAATCATTGGCTGACTTTATTTTCCATATGATTATGTTTCCATATGTCCCTTTGAATGCGTTTACTGGGATAAAGAATTGCAGTTGAAGATATGGGGATGGTAATTTGACAGGTAGCTCAGCGCTGGCTCATTATAGGATGGTTAACAGTGACAGGGAAGAGTAACTTTTCACGAATAGGATGACAGTATCAAGAGCATGGAGGATGTGATAGGATGAAGGGTGAAAAGTGGAGTGAGAGTATCGACGAAGAAAGTAGACGTTGTGTATGTTCTTTCATTTGCTCCCAGCTACACTCCCTTTTCTCTATTCATTGAATTGGGTGCACATGTCCATCAATGCTACCACAAATCTTGAAGGCTCAATATTGTCATTCAATTCAAAGGCAAACATATTATTTTTTACTAGTGGTAGATTTTCCTGGATCTTCTTTGCTTCCTGGGCTATGACTTGATACTCTAAACTTGGATTCACCAAAAAATCATTGATTTCTGACTCTTGTGTTTTGAAGACAGTAATATCTATTTTTGTGTTCTCTATTTGGGCCAATTTGGCCTGCAGATGTTCAATCAAATTGTCCCACTGAGTGATAAAACCTTTTTTGGTCTGTGAACTTTGGTAGATCAGCTCAAGATTATCCTATAACTGCTTCATTTGATACTAATAATTAGCCTTTATTTGTTCAATGTCTTGATTCATCATGCTTCTAACAGTGTGTTCAGTACTATGTATCTCATTCTGCAATTGCTCTACCAAGAGACATTTATGTTGTAGTTGCTTGTTTAAATTGTCCATTGACCATTGATTGGTAGTGTAAAAATACCCTAGTGAATATGAAACTTCCTTTGCAAACTTAAAATCATCTTGATATTTCCCATCATACACCAATATTTTCCTTTTAGTGACTACTCCATCTTTTTGGTGACATTCTCTTTTTACAATAGCTTTTCATTTCTTGTTGAAAAAGAAACTTGAGGGAGGCATCTCTTCGGGCAAGATAGGAGTAATATCATCAACATGAATGATCTATGAATTAGGATTTCCAAAGTTGGTCTATAAAGGGGTTAATGATGGAATAGGAGAAATAATTGTTGTGGAATGTTCCTGACCTGTTGTATTTGGAGTGCCACCAGCAGTAGCTGGCAGTGAATGAGGAAAAAATTGTCCTTGATTCATGAAAGATTCAAACTGAGCTAATTGTTGTTTTCTAATCAGAACTGAAAATGACATTTTATTTCTTGGAATAAACCTTCTGAACTTTTTGTGACTTCTTCATCTTTGTGCTTAGTGGAGCAACTTGGCTCAGATCCTGTGTGTTTATCTTCCTGTGAAAAAGGCATAGGTTTTGACTCTCCTTGCAATATCTTCGGTAAAATATTTAGTATATGCTTTTGAAAGCTGAGGAAACCAACATGTTGGTTGGAATTCAGGATCTGGAATGTGCTTTGAACTTCTTCATACGATCTAACTTCCCTGAACACCTCATCATAAGGAGAATCTTCATGGATGTATTGCTTCATGTTGTATTGATCCAAACGATTCTCCACTATGTTTTGTGGATCATGTCTCTTCAATTTGATTTCAACTAACTTGACATCTTCCAGGATTGCAACCTTGACTTTAGAATGACTAAAATCTAACAATGTCAACATACCAACTTGAATTGGTAAAGTCATCCATACATTTTTCTAAGATGATTCCAATTCCTTGTTGATACCTCCAGCTACTATTTGGTATGCCAGTTCTCTTCAAACCATCCTGTCAGATAAAAACTGTGGAAGGGAATGAGGAGGAACAGAACAACCAAATAATATAATTTAAGAGAAATTATCCTCAATAAACCAGTGTGAAAGTATGCCTAAATTCCCCATAATATTTTCTGAAATCCTGGGAAGCAAGTGGCCATATATATCTATGTGAACATGTACCACTACACTGTGACAAATTTCCTAAAATAAATCTTTGGCATTTTCCTCCCATAATTTGTAGTGGTAGAAATGCATTGGCTCAAAATTGGTTGGGGTCCAACTCAAGTTCATCAAGGGAAATGGGGTCATGAAACAAATGGCATCCATAATATATGTTGACATGTAAAAAGGAGCAGGTTTCCCTTTTGATTTTGATGATTGATATTCAACAATTTCCTTGGCCAAATTATAAAATATCATTTTATCCCAATTGAAGGTATAACCCTCAGCTACTTCATTCATTATATCTACCCACTCAACTAAGAAATGTGTAGGTTTCTTTTTTCAAAACAGACAATAGAGCATCATGGCTATATATAACATATGAGCATCTAAGGACATCATGGAATACATACCATGAGTGTCGGATCTGAAGTTTTCTGGATTCCCCCACCAGGTCTTGATTATATCATGACCTTTTATACTGTATTGAGTGTATTCTTTTCTCTCGAAATCTAGAAGAAATGTTGTATTATAAGTATATTTGGGTGTAGGGGAAATCTTATACATTACTTGTGAATTCTCCAGTCGAAAATATATGATGACGGTCTTCTGGTGGTTGATGATGCTTCTGTTTTGGATGAAGATATGTCCCAAATCCCAATTTATTATATCATTGTAGGGTATAATTCTAGGTCGTGCAACAATCTTATGTAGTTCTGACTGTGCTACCAATCTAAGCTTGGATGAAAAGGACTCATCGTCTTCCTCGGTAGAGTCATCTGGACAGTTAATAATCTCATGCTCTAAAACATCATAAACTTGCTTCTAGGAATTAATGTCATTTGTGGCTCATGGAGTTGTGTCTGATAGAACATCTGCATTTGGATTGGAATCATCACCTGATCCATCAAGCTTCCTTGCAAATTTTCATGGCGCCATAATCCTTAAGGAAATAAAATTAGCCTTCCTATAACAAGAGAAGTCTATAAGCTCTTCACTGAATGAAAAACTGCTAATTGCAAATGATAAAATGATTTTGAAATTCGAAGAGATTTATTCATAAAGTCTATCGGTCTTCGTATAGATCTACTAACGAAGAATTTATTAAAAACTTAATGGAATTTATTACCTGGTGATTCACAATATTTATTGAAATCATTAACCTTAGTCAATCATAAATGTCATTAACACTTCGATGGTTCGGCATTTGGAAGATTGGTTATGACAGGGTAGAAATTACCTAAAGTCGGAAACTGTGGAGTTATTAATTAATACTTAATCATGATTAACCTTAGTTATTAAATGTTTTATTAACTCTTTAAAACACTTTTTACTTTTTGTAATATTCATTACTTCGACACTTCGATACTTTGACGGTTTGTGAACTCGATCTTTGTTAAAACTCTCAAAGTGAAATCTTCCGGAGTGACATGGCAAATATGACATCATTTTTTATAACATGTCAAGAAAAGGGAGGTGCCATGTGTCACTTGAAAATATGTGAATCATCCGACGTAAATGTCAAAAATAAGTGCCACATCTCAACCCAAGAAAATATTTAAAATACATGTGTCATATGACGCGTCCGTAAGTCCTTTAAAAATTATCACGAGTGACTATCTTCAGGACTTCAGAGTTTCGGGGTTTTTGTTGTTTAGATTTGTTGGAATACCCGAAGTGTGAAGCTCTGAACTGACTGCTAAATATTTTCTTTTAAAACTCGGGAAGCTTATAATATTCGGAGATCATTAGGACCATTCGATAAAATTAGAGTAACTAATAAACGATAGATATTGTAAGTTCCTTATTGATAAATAACAACCAATCGATTTATTTTATAATTAAAACGAAATTCTCTATTTTTTTTTCTTTTTGGGTAAAAAATTTTATTTCTAAGAGACAAAATCTAAAGTTCAAAGATCCAAATTATACGTATTCTAACATAGGCTCCATTTGGGGATTGTGGCTCCCTATGAGGTGAGAAAGAACAATAGACCAAGTGCCTTTATTGGGTAAATGGAGTCATTATTTCTTTTTGAAAAACATTTTCTAGTTTTATTTAGGAATTAATCATACATAGAAAAATGAAATTATTTGAGTCCAAAAACCTTCAAAACATACTTAAATGATTGATCTCAAGTTAGGCTACTAAAAATTTCTTTTTCTTAAAATTTATTTCAAAATTGTTTAATATAATCAAAAGAATTTTAACTAAAATATCAGCTTCGACTGATTTTGTTCGCTTCAAGGTTAAGCAGATGTAACATATTTATTTAGGGAATCCCTAATTGGTTTAGGATGTAAACAATCATCGGAAAGAGAACTAGATAACAGAGTATGATGTATAGATATGTATGACAACCTTGAAGATATCATAGATATTGCTTCACTGTCAGCGAGCGTGTTCAGTACCCCAGTGATGTTCAGTACCCCAGTGAAGTTATCTACTTCTCCCATTGAATTTCCTTTCACCACTTCAATTAACACTTTTTCATTTTGCTAAGATGAGGGAAATCGATATACAAATTTCCTTTCATCATCTTTTTTGGACAAGATGGGGGCAATCGAATTATGAATTTCCTTTCACCATTTGTCTAGTTATTTTAACATTTTGAAGTGGGGGCAATCAATCTATATGTAACATACAAGGGAAGATATTTGTTTAAAATCTTTAGACTGGAAAGAAGGTCTGTCAACAATTTTAAGAATACTATGAAACTAACTTTCTTCCAATTTTCAATACACCTTCGCCTATAACGGAATTTTTTTGGGAAATTTTAATCCTTTCAGGGGTCAACCTTGAGCGAATTAGTCAGTCTAAAGTCTGATAGCAGAGCTAAAATTATCAGGATTAGCCTAAACATACTTTTTCAATTAAAATCAAAGGAACATAAAGATTTTCGACTAACCTTGTTTTGAAAATATGTTTTTAAGTTTTCAGAGTCAAGGGAAGTTTATTTATTCCTGTCCCCGAGGTGTAGGACAGTCGGTGACGGAGTGTGTTGTTAAGCCACTCCGTGATGTTAAAGTCACCAGTTCGAAACCTGCGGGGACAAAAAATCCAACCATGTTAAGCGTTGGTGTGGCTCAGGCCGGGTGCGATCCCCGGGTGATTTTGACGGCTTAGATGCCCCTGAGTCGTAGTTTCTCAAGCCACAGGTTAATCGCGTAGCCAACAGGTCCCGCACAAATTAACAAACAAAAAAAAAAGTTTATTTATTCCTATGAAGACTAAAAGGAGGAGAAAGGAGAAATAAAATATGAAATGAATAAAAATTCGGAGATAGGTAAAATAACCAAATCAAGTATTCAAAGGATTTGAAACAAAAAATCCTAATCGCACATGATTTTGTGTCTTAAATTCATATTTCTTTCTAGTTCATTTATTATTATTATTATTTTCATTTCAAAGATGGCTTTAGAATTTATCGACATGAGACTTCAAGTTATAATTTTATACACCTCTGATTTTTATGTCACGTGATAATATCATCATGACAAAAACTTCCTTCACATTCATTTCAAAAAGAATTTTTTATTTTTATTTAAACTATAAGAAGAGTAGGGACTCATACCTTATTTTCCTTTTGAATTTTCAGCAGGGCAAATTATTTATTTATCACCTATTTTTTTTAGAGAAATCAAATAATTCAAAGACGAGTGTCGAGTTTTTATCTAGCCTCATCTCATGTTCAAAAAGATATATTCTTCAAAAGGAATGAAATACAAAATATCAGATAATCTTGTAGAATAGAGATGATATGTGATACAAACGTTTTTTATTTTTTGCTTTAATGATGTCAAGAAATCATAAATTTATTGAAAATATTTACAACACATGATCCAATGACTCAAATAATTTACAAAAAGAAAAGAAAAATTGAAAATTAAAATTGCCAATGTCAATCCAATACGATATATATAATGGAAATCTAAAATGTAACTACTGCATGAAATTTTTTAAATAACGCCCGTTGATAGGGGCCTCAAGAATCTCTCCACTAATATTTTCCAACGAGAATGAGTTTTTCCCTCGGCAGTTGTGATTTTGAAAGGTCTGAGCCAGAGATTATCGAATTTTCCATGTTTCCCTGTGTATTCCTTTCTATCTTCCCATTTTAAAACTAAATCGCGAGGAAGAAACTCCTTGTCTTTAGCTTTTTTATAAAAAAGGGCTTCCATATTATCTTGATATTTTTGGAGCTTATCATCCACTTCTACTCTGTTTTGTTGAACTTCGATGATTTGATTTATTCTTCTCGTAACATCATTTGGCTCTTCATTTTCATCCTACCAGAGTTTCATCATAGGAAGAGAAATATTAATAGGATGAATAACATCAGTACCATAAACTAATTGGAAATGAGACATACCTATAGATTTCTTGGTGCCAATTTGGTTTTCCCATAAGGCGTATTTTAGCTGTATATGCCAATATTTTTTGTTTTCTGTCGAAAATTTATTGATTATAGTCATAAAAATCTTGTTAGATGATCCAACCAAACCATTTCCCTGAGGATAATAAGGTGTAGAATGACCTAAAATAATATTGTATTTCTGATAGAAATTGATCATTGCCATAGATTTAAAAGCCTGAGCATTATCAATACCTATTTTCCTAGGACAACGAAATCTTGCTAGGATGTTTTCTTCCAAAACATTTATCACTAATAAATCTGTAGCATTTCGAGTTGGAATGGCTTCAACCCATTTCATAAAATAGTCAGTAGAGGTTAGAATCCATCTATGTTGAGCACTCGATTGTGTATGAATTTATCCAATGAAGTCTATGCCCCATTGTTGGAAATGAACTTAAGATTTTACTAGAATTAAAGGTAAGGCATGAAGATTTTGCTTACCAGCAAACAGTTGGCATAAATTGCAAGCTCTAACCCTTTCATTCACATCAGTAAACAATTCCGTCCAATAATATCATGCCCTTAAAATTTTGTAAGTTGTTGCTCTCCAGGCATGATGTCCTCCACATACTCCTTCATGAAATTCGTCAGTGAAACCTTCTTTTTCGGATTCTATTAGGAAACATAACAGGAAACCCAAAGGGTATTTCCAGTATAACTTACCCTCAATGATGCAATACTTAATTGCATGTAGATTTAAAGTTCTTGATTTTGAAGAAGCCATGTCACTTGAACATTGAAGAGTAAGGAGATATGTAACAATATCATTGTACCAAGATGAGGAGGAAAAATTTTCTTCAATCTGAATAATGGGTGCATGATAATCAATGTCCTCTATATCTAGAAGAGAATCATGTGATTGGAAGTTATTCATTCCAAGTGCTATGAAATTTGATTCGGCTAATAGCCTTGCCAGACCTTGACCTTTCACTAGTTTGGGTGGTTTCACTTCTAAATCAAACTCTTGAATTGTATCTAACCATCTACCTCTTCTTCCATCACTGTCTAGCTAAACCAAGATATCTTTAATCACATTTATTGGTACATAAGAAATTATTTTGGAGTGCAAGACATATGTTCGGAAATCCTTGAGAGCCTTCACCATCGCATAAGATTATTTTTCGAGAATATCATATCTTAGCTCTGCATCTCTGAGGCTTTTGATGAAAAAGGCTATTGGTTGTTTGAATCCTTCTTCGTTCTTTTGAAGGATCATTGATGCCATAGTATGTTTAGAAGCAAAGGAGAAGATTAATAATTCTTTTGTATAGTCAGGATTAACCAATATGGGTGCTTCTCCTATGGATTTCTTAACATGCTCTAAAGATGATTTGGATTCTACAATCCATTTTACTTTGCTTTCCTTTTTTAGTATATCTGTAATCAATTTAATTATTTCAGCAGAATTAGGGATAAATCTCCTCAGGAAATTGGTTTTTCCTAAAAAAGATTGAATCCCTTTTCTATTTCTAGGAATATTAATTAGATCAATAGCTTCAATTCATTTAGGATCAACCTTAATTCCATCTTTTGAAACTATATGTCCTAAAAGTTTACCTTCCTGCACGTTAAAGTGTAATTTTTTTGGGTTTAGAGACAAACCAAACTTTCTGCACTTTCCAAAAGTTTGTATGAGGTGCACCAAATGTTCTGCATCAGAGTTACAAAAAACTATCAGATCATCCATATAAATAAAAACAAACTTATCTCTCTCATGAACGAATGCGATATCCATTGCTCTCTGGAAAGTTTCTCCTGCATTCATTAAACCAAAAGGCATTTTATCATACATGAAAGCTCCCCATGGAGTTGTAAATGGAATTTTTTCTCTATCATCTTCATGAACAACAATCTGATTGTATCTTGAGAAACCATCGATCATAGAAATTCGGTTAGACCCTATTGGAATACTGAGAGGGGGGAGTGAATCAGTATTACCCTTCTTTTAACAATTAGCAGTTACTTTTTATATTTTATCGATTATCACAATGAATAAAAAATGAATTGTATGAAAAACAATTATATAAATATATTTAACATCAATTACAAGGTTTATAAAGAATAGTGAAGGACACCAATCCTATTTAGAGAACCAAATCTAGGATACACCAATCCCCTTCTTCAAGGCACCAACCCTAGGAAGCACCAACTCCCTCGTCTTTAGGGAACCAACCCTACGAAGCACCAACTCCCTTATATTTAGGGCACCAACCCTAGGAAGCTCCAACTCCCTTATTTTGGGCACCAACCCTAGGAAGCACCAACTCCCTTGTATTTAGGGAACCAACCCTAGGAATATCCAACTCCCTTACCTTTTACAATTTTCTTAGTAAGGATATGAATCCTTCCATGCTCCTCCCTTCCACCCTCACTGCATAAGTATCTTCGGATTTCCTTCCTGGAATCTACTTCTGCTTTTGATCTTCTGATCTAGACTACAAAGACCCTTTCTTCTCACTACTCTTTCTCGTTTATATACTCTTCCAACTGGTGTGAGCTATGAAACATTGTGTCCCTTTGTTTGGACCATCACACCTCTTCATTTTAACATTAACAATAATAAATTTTATTATTCAAACATTTATTGTTAATTCTTTTAATTTAGTGAGAGTGTTTTTCGTAAATTGATCACATGTATGGATCGATTTCTTTTTAAATCAATTCCATATTCTTGCAAATATTTGCAAAAACTGAGTTTTTCAGAGGCACTTCCTTAAACCCATTTGTATCTGACCATAGGTGTAAAACCACAGGATTATTAATTTAAGCACTGCCTTCTTCTTTCACCCTTTTCCTTTTGTCCCCCATATGTCCAGTGTTGGGACAATGTTCTTCAGTATTTTGTCTTTCGGGACTTTGGGACTTTGCAACCTTTCAAATCTCCCGAATCATATTTCGTCGAAACAAATCGGACGGTCAATATTCAATCCTCCATTTAGATGTACAATCCAGTCTTATCAGAGGCCTTTCAAGTAAATCGTCGATCAGGACTTGATAAAAAATTTGAATGGATAGTTCTTGTTCATTTTGGAACTTCGATTCTTCATCCTTCATGACTTACAGCCTCTTTACAAATATCTCGATGAGTTGGATGACTGTCAGCACTTCGAGACTTCATATTACGTGACTTGCATCCTTTTTACAAATCTACCGATGAGTTGGACAATTTTTGGCACTTCGGGACTTTGTCCCTTGCGACTTGCAGCCTCTTTAAAAATCTCCTGATTAAAATATGCATGTCCATAATCTCCAACGGGTGAGAATACTCCCAAAGTGTTCCTTAGATCGGACGACTCATGTCCACTTTGGGACTTCATCCTTCGGGACTTTGGGACTTAGGTCATTTGCTAGTGGTGAAACTCCTAAAGTAAAACACTTGGAGTGTGGTAACTTGATGATGTCACTGTTTATGACATGGGCTCTCAATATGAGTGCTACGTGTCTTAACCTCATGGCTTCAGAACTTCAGCCTTCGGGTAATTTTACATGTTCTCAACTACATTTCACTGAAGTGGTTAGCATTGAATTTGACCATCATCCTGATCCGACGGTCATCATGTATTTTCAAGATCTAATGGTCCCTATTCATTTTGGCCTTTGAGGCTTCGAGTAATTTGACTTCTCCAGTTCCCAATTCTTCCAAAGTGAGAGTCCCCGAAGTGTAACCTCCTCAAAAATTTTAACCTGAACTGAATGTTGTTCGTTGATCATGATCTTATATCGACGGCTCGATCTATCTGTGATGCTTATTTTCCTTGGTTTAAATCCAATGAATCTTCTTCTTTGCTTATCATATCCTTCCACTTAACTTGATCCAACGGTCGATGTGGATTGTGTAACCATAACTTTTGCGTGGTTTAGTCTGTCGCCCAAACTCCGCAATTTAAGTTGTGTGATTATTGATGGACCAACCACAGTCGTCGATCTTTGAATATATAATATGTGATGGTCCTGGATAATAGCGAGATTGGAAATAACATGTTGTTTAATTCTCATTTCATTCTCCGCAATATATCCCTATCGTTGATCTACCACTTGCGTATCCAATGGTCCTGGTTTGTCCTGTGGGGATTTTGATCCTGATCATGTTTCTACACTATGCTTTCCCTTCTAAGATTCATTCATCACATTTCTGCATTGTGCTTTCCCTTATGAGCTTCATTTTCATGATCGGTTGTTGAAATCAATGACAATTCATTAATGAAAGTATGTCCAACAACCCCTACCACCTTTTCTAAAACATGATCTATTTTTGGGAGGGGTTAGTTATCTTTGAGAGAAGCCCAATTTAGGTTCCTAAAATCAATACAGAGTCTTATCTCATCATTTTTCTTCCTAACAGATACCAAATTGGCCACCCATTCAGATTATCTGAGGGCAACAATAAGTTTTGCATCAAGGATTTTTTTAACCTCCTTTTCTATTATTGGCATAAGAATTGGGTTTATACGTCTAAGATTTTCCTTCAAAGGCTTAATACCATGTTTTAAGGGAATCCTGTGTTCAATAACAGAGGTATCATAAGTTTTTAAATCATCATAATACCATGCAAAAACATCTTTATACTGTTTAAGTAACTCAATGTATTTACTCTTTATTTGAGTTGGAAGATATTTAGAAATTTTGACCATCTTGGGATTTTCATTTGTTCCTACGTTACAATCTTCAACCTCTTTAGGTTGAGGTCATAGAGTAGAACTTAAAGGTATATCATCTTGGTCAAATAACATTTCTAGAGGGATAAGGCATCTGGGAATATGATTGTTTTTAAGAGCATGCGATGATTTGCAATTGTATCTTGGAACTTTTTCGGATTTTCTCCTTCCTACATAATCCAAGAAGGATCGTTCTAATTTTCTTGATCTATGTGGGTCTCAAAAAAATCATATAACATTTCTGGGAACTGCTTAATTTGTTTATCATATTCAAATACTTTTCATTGTTTAACATTGTTTGGAATTGAAGGTCTATGTTTCATCTCAATATGATACTTCAGCTTCAAAACAGTAGGTGGTATGAAAGTTGTAGAAGCTTTGGCTAAAGAGTCAGCTTGTTGATTTTGCATTTTGGGAATAGAGTGGATGTCAAAAGACCAAAAGAAATTCTCTATGAGATCACAGGAAAAATTTATATATGGCCTCAATCTCGGATTCTTAGCTTGGTATTGTTGTTTTATTTGTTTTACAATTAGCTCAGCATCACCAAAGACTATCAAATGTTTGATTTTTAGTTTTCTTGCATCTTATAATCCTAAAACTAAAGCTTCATACTCACACACATTATTGGTATAATCAATATCCCATTGTAATCTATAAGAAAATGGAATATAATACTCATCACCTGGTGCCACAAATAAAACTCCATCTCCTTCTCCTTCACAAGACGAAGCACCATCAAAGAACATTTTCCACATCCCATCTCTAAAATTCATATTTTTATTTGAAATTTCTATTTTTTATTTTCTTCTTCGATACATTCTTCAAAATTGTCATCTATGGATAATATAAAATTGCCTAAATCTTGATAAGCAACATAGATTGGATATTTATTAGGGTTTTGAGGGTCACTTACAGTATAATACAGTCTAGTTGCTATGTACAATCGAGTAAATTGTCCACCAAAAATTGGAATTGTATCATACGTCATGTCTAACTAAACTGATCCTCCTAGCTTGGCACCCCAAGATCTGGATAGAAGCATGCCATACTTGGAAGGAACATCAATAACAACCACATCCATAAGAATACTTTTCACAGGAACCTGAGCAAGATTTACAACTAAATCTTTAATCATACCCAGACACTTAACCTTTCTAGAATCAAATGTGTATAAATCTTGATAAGGTCTAGTAATTTCAAGGCCCAATTTTTCCATGATAATCTTAGGCATTAAATTATACGATGCTCCTAAGTCTAACATGCAATTTTGAAGTAAATGATCATGCACAATCAATGTAATATAGAAAGGAGCAACATAATCCTTACTATTTTCAATGTGTGGTCCAAACATGATTGTAGGTTTCTCATCCTACAAATTGATAACATCGACTTGATATTCAACATCAGAAAACTTTATTGCTTTTGCGATTTGCTTTTTATAGATTGGATTTCTAGCAAGTTCAACCAAAGGCATTGGAATTTTAATTTTATTCATTTCATTTTCTAGATTGAAAGTTCCAATTGATTTTTTCAATTTCCTGGTCTGAACTTCTGCTTCTTTATTTTTTGGCTTCTTAGCCAGTACTTCTTTCATTTCAACTTGCTTTATTCGGGCAGATTTTGTTTCAGTTGATGGTGTTGTAACTGATGCCTCATTTTCTTTGTTTCGTGATAAAATCTTTTTTTCTGGAATATGTGTAGAATTTGTTTATCTTGGCCTCAAATCATATTTATGTTGAAGCTCGACCATTATTGAATCAATGAGACCTTTGTATGTAGAGTCTCCCAAATTGTTGATACTTTCATCATCATTAAACAAACATTCTAGATCCAAGTATTTCTCATAATATTGTTTGGATAGGTGAGGCTCAAGATCATCATCGTTGAGGTTGTTTAGATCTTCATCTAATTCATCATAATCTTGCACCTCATCTCTCTAT
The DNA here is from genome assembly GCA_000966675.3 of Picea glauca. Classification (NCBI taxonomy): domain Eukaryota; kingdom Viridiplantae; phylum Streptophyta; class Pinopsida; order Pinales; family Pinaceae; genus Picea; species Picea glauca. The sequence continues at coordinate 237,956 of JZKD02S0158459.1, forward strand.
ATGAAATTCTCAGTTTTAAAAGGAGCTTGAATCTTTTGTTCCTCATTTTTTGGTTTCCTTTGTTGTATCTGAGGATTAGGATTTCTCCTTAATTGATTTCTAACATATGGATCAGGTTTGGCTATTTCCAATTCCATCCTGGAAATTTTTTTCAATAAATCTTCAATAAATTTTTTTCATCTCATCCATTTTGTCCTCTGTAGATTTTCCAGATCTAGAGGGCTATGCATGTTATTTAAAATGTCTGTGTTCTTTTGTTCCCATCTCAACTTTAGTTTTAAACTTCCTGGATTCCATCATATATGATTCAATCTCTATAGAATCATATTGCATCCCTGCTAAAGTAGTGGATCTTCTTTCTCTCAAAATTAGAGCGAAATCAGAATCAAAAGCTCCTGCAAAAGTGAATTTTGCAGCTGGTTGGGAAGGTTTAACTTCAACCAAGATTTTGTGATAAAGATTATTAAATATTTGAATCAACTCTAGGACTGATTCTGATGTCTTCTTTCTCAAGTCTCTGAATCTGGTTAATTAATAAATATGATCTTTTTTCTCACCCCATTGCCTTATGAAGGAAGTTTCCAGATCATTATATGACGGTATAGAACCTACTGGAAGTCCTATGAACCAAGTTCTTACCTATACTTCAAAATTTTTTAAAAACAATCTCGTGTAAATATCCTCGTGATCAACACCTATAATATCAACAAATTGATCTAAAAAGGCTATATGTTTTGTTGTTGTTAAATCCCCTTCTCCCGTGAATTTAGGGAGGCTCTTCATGTAATTTTCAAGTAAATCATGCAGGATAGCAAGAATAACTAAGGGAGCATATCTAGCAGCGACCTTGGAAAAGATCCTAGGGGTTTGAGTGGGTATATTTTCTTGTCCACCATCCCCTACACCTATGGCACCTCCTGCACCAACACCTCCAACACCAGCCATTGAAAGTCTAGGAGACAGAATTCAAGGACTAAATAGGATATTATCAAAAACTTCAAAACATTGATCTATTGATCTTTTGACTACTTCGAGATGGTGTGAATGAAATTAAGGAAAATGATCATGAGAAGATGGAATCTCTAGATGAGGGGGGGAAATAAAACTTGAGCTTCGTTTCTCAGCCTTACCAGATGTATAGATAGGAGAAGTAGTAGGTGATGAATCTGAGTATAAAAAATAATCTACAGGGTTTTTGGAAACATAAACTTTTACTTTGGGAAGAGAAAGAAATGGTTGTGTACTAATGATAGTAGGGATTGAAATGGATTCTTTATTTTCACTGGTAAAAGTATCTATCAATGAAATAGGGATGGTCTGGTCAATCTCAAATTTTATTTAAGGGATAATTGCTTCTGGATTTTCTAGTTTAACTTCAGACATTCTTGTTGTTGCTACTATAGAATGAACTTGTTTAAAATTAACTCGTGTAATTCTAGATTGATAGACCTTACTTGTTGATGCAGAAGTTTGTCTCAGATATCCCTTCGATTTCAACAATTTTTTGGGATCCGAAACTTGCGTAGTCTTATTTTCTTTAGGGTTTTTCCTAGTATTCTTTCGACCAAATTCTAGATTTTCCTACAATGGATTCACCAGGTGAAAAATGAACCTTTACATGTATTCAATCTTTGTTCACCATCAAAGACCAAAATTTGACTTTGTCGTTCTCCCAGGGAAAAAATGATTTCGTTTCTCAATCCCTAATGACGGCACCAAAAACATGTTGTTCATGAGATTGATTCTAAGGCTCAAAGAATAATGTTAGGCATCAAAGATTTAAAATGAAGTGTTTTTGTAAGTGCTTTTATACCTTTATTTTTCTGAGAAATCATGTTTAAATGAAATTAATGATAAGACAGTATAGAGGTTGTATCTCGCTATCTGAGTCGCAATTATAATGTTAAATGGTGTAGAAACGATTTACAAAACTGTTAAAAAAAAGTTAGGTATCAATTACAGATAAATCTCACCTTGTTTGTAGTAGAAGAAAAGTAGAAGATGCACCCTTGAAAGGAGATAAAAATGTAGTAATTCACACAGGTCACAGGTCTTATTTTACTCATAGTAATAATAGAGGAAAACGTGTTACTGAATGAACTTTTGATATATTATGATCACAGTAGACGTGTTACTAAATTGTAATCATTCCCTCTTCAAGAACTACAGAAATAAATTCAGAGAAATGGAAACACAAAGGAAGCACATAACTCAAATTGAACGAAACATATAATTTTTGTCTGCACTTGTATTGATATTCAAAAAACAATCTCTTTTACATTAGGCTAGAAGCCACCTCGAATAGATCTAAAATCTATCTATTTATACAAAAATTGTCTCAACTGAAAATTGTTGGACTTCCCCCAATATCTACCTAAAAATAGAATACAATCAAAATGAAATAACAACATGCAAATATTGTTGATTTTTGATTTGATGTGTTGGTGCTTCATATGTCCCTTCATTTTCTCACAGATGCACTCATTTTCATTTGTTCGTTGAACTGGGTACACATGTGCATTAAGGCCACTACAATCATTGGCTTACTATCTTTTCCAAATGATTTTGTTGCCATATGCCCCTTCGAATGCATTTACTGCGATAAACAATTGCAGTTGAAGATATGGGGTTGGTAATTGGACAGGTAGCTCAGCGTTGGCTCGTTATGGGATGGCTAACAATTACAGAGAAGCGTAATTTTTCATGAATAGGATGACATGGGGAAAAGTATCGTGTAGAGAGAGGAGAAGTGTAGGTGGTGAGGTAGACAATATCAGGAGTGTGGAGGATGTGACAGGATGGAGGGTGAAATGTAGAGTGGGAGTACTGGCGGAGAAAGTAGAAGTGTATGTTCTTTCATTTTCTCCCATCTACACTGGATTTTCTTTGTTCATTGAATTGGGTGCACATGTCCATCAATGCAACCATGAATCTCGAAGGATCAATCTTGTCATTCAATTAAAAGGAAAACATCTTATTTTGTACTAGTGGTAGATTTTCCTAGATCTTCTTTTCTTCCTGGGATATGACTTGATACTTTAAACTTGGATTCACCAACAAATCATTTATTTCTGATGCTTGTGTTTGAAGGTAGTAATATCTATTGGTGTGTTCTCTGTTTGGGTTAGTTTGGCCTGTAATTGTTCAATCAAATTGTCTCGCTGAGTGATCAAACCTTTGTTGGTATGTGAAATCTGGTAGATCAACTCAAGATTATCCTGTAACTGCTTCATTTGATACTGATGACTAGCCTTGATTTGTTCAATGTCTTGATTCATCCTGCTTCTAACAGTGTGTTCTGTACTATGTATCTCATTCTGCAATTGCTCTACTAAGAGACATTTCTATTGCAGTTGTTTGGTTAAATTGTGCACTGACCATTGATTGGCAGTGGAAAAATCCCCTAGTGAATATGAAACTTCCTTTGCAAACTTAGGATCATATTGATATTTCCCATCATACACCAATGTTTTCCTTTTAGTGACTACTCCATCCTTTTGGTGATATTCTCTTTTTACAATAGATTTTTATTTCTTGCTAAAAATGAAACTTGAGGTAAGCATCTCTTTAGGAAATATAGGAGTAAGATCATCAACATGAATGAGATATGAATTAGGATTTCCAAAACTTGTTTATAAAGTGGTTAAGGATGGAATAGGAGAAATAATTGTTGTGGAATGTTCCTGACATGTTGTATTTGGGGTGCCAGTAGCAATAGCTGGCATTGAATGGGAATACATTTGTACTTGATTCACGAAAGCTTCAAACTAGGCTAATTCTTTTTTACTAATCAGAACTGAAAGTGATGTTTTTATTTCTTGGAATAAACCTTCTAAAATTTTTGGGACTTCTTCATCTTTTTTTCTTAGTGGAGCAACTTGGTTCAGATCCCATGGGTTTGGTTTCCTGTGAAGAAGGCATCGGTTTTGACTCTCCTTGCAATATCTTGGTAAATTGTTTTGTCTATGATTTTGAAATCAGAGGAAACCATCATGTTGGTCAGGAGGCAAGGTATGGAATCTGCTTTGTACTTCTTCATACGATCTAACTTCTATGAATATCTCATCATAAGGAGAATCCTCATGGATGTATCGCTTCATGTTGTATTTATCCAAATGATTCTCCACTATATTTTGTGTATCATGTCTCTTGAATTTGATGTCAACTAACTTGACATCTTCCAGGGTTATAGCCTCAACTTTAGAATGACCAAAATATAACAATGTGCACATACCAACTTGAATGGGGAAAGTCATCCATACCTTTATCTGAGTTGCTTTCAATTCGTTGTTGATACCTCCATCTACTATTTGGTATGCCACTTCTCTGCACACAAGCCTGTCAGGTAAAAACTATGGAAGGGCATGAGGAGGAATAGAACAACCAAATAATATAATGTAAGAGAAATTCTCCTCAATAAACTAGTCTGCAAGTATACCTAAATTCCTCATAATATTTTTTGAAATCTTGGGCGGCAGGTGGCCATAGATAGTTATGTGAACAGGTACCACTACACTGTGAAATATTTCGTAAAAGAAATCTTTGGCATTTTCCTCCCATAATTTGGAGTGGTAGAAATGTATTGGCTCAAAACTGGTTGGGGTCCAACTCCAGTTCATCAGGGGAAATGTGGTCATGAAACAAATGGCATCCATAATATATGCTAACATGTAAAAAGGAGAAGGTTTCCCTTTTGATTTTGATGATTGATATTCATCAATTTCCTTGGCCAAATTATAAGATAGAATTTTATTCCAATTGAAGTTATAACCCTCGGCTACTTCATTCATTATATCTACCCACTCAAATCAGAAATGTCCAGGGTTCTTTTCCCAAACATAGGACATAGCATCATGGCTATATATAACATATGAGCATCTAAGGACGCCGTGGAAAAAATACCATGAGCGTCGGCTCTAAATTTTTCCGAATGCCCCCACCAGGTATTGATTCTATCATGACCTTTTCTACTTTATTGAGTGTTTTCTTTTCTCTCGAAATCTAGAAGAAATGTTGTATTATAAGTATGTTTGGGTGTAGGGGAAATATTATACATTACTTGTGAATTCTTCGGTTGAAATGATCTGATGATGGTCTTATGTTGGCTGATGATGCTTTTGGTTTGGATGTCGATATGTTCCAAATCCCAATTTATCATATCATTGTAGGGTATAATTCTAGGTCATGCAACAATCTTATGTAGTTATGATTGTGCTACCAATCTAATCTTGGCTTAAAAGGACTCATCATCTTCCTCGACAAAGTCATATGGAAAGTTAATAATCTCATGCTCTAAAATATCATAAACCTGCTTCCAGGACTTAATCGCATTCGTGACTTGTGGAGTTGTGTCTGATAGAACATCTGCATTTGGATTGGAATCGTCACCTGATCCATCAAGCTTCCTTGCAAATTTTCGTGGCAACATAATCCTTAAGGAAATAAAATTAGCCTTCCTGTAACAAGAGAAGTCGATAAGCTCTTCACTGAATGAAAAGATGCTAATTGAAAATGATAAAATGATTTTTAAATTCGAAGAGCTTTATTCATAAAGTCTATTAGTCTTCCTATAGATCTACTGACGAAGAATTTATTAAAAACTTTATGGAATTTATTACCTGGTGATTTGCAATATTTATTGAAATCATTAACCTTAGTCAATCATAAATATCATTAACACTTTGTAATGACCATATAAATTAACATCAATTAATTCTACAACATAACAATAAAATTCAATAATTCCTTTATATTGAGCAAAACAGTAAAATTCAAAAATTCCTTTAATTGAGCACATTCGCATATAGATTTATCAACAAATAATAAAATTTTATAGCAAAATAAAACAAATACACAATTTAAATTACCTGGGTCTGATGCTAACCCTCCTTACTTGCCTTGTTGATCGTTGTTGAACAGTGTAACACTGCCCAAACATTGTTCCACCCTGCCAACTAGGACAACTTCCTAGCTCCAGGATATCATATGGATATCCTGGCCCCCGTGCCCAAAACCTCCAGCAAACCGATGCATGTACTGAACCTTCCCAACTACAGAACTCCACTCTCCTCTCTTCCAATCCAAGAGAGCCCCCAAAATCAATAATCANCTTTCTTCTCACTACTCTTTCTCGTTTATATACTCTTCCAACTGGTGTGAGCTATGAAACATTGTGTCCCTTTGTTTGGACCATCACACCTCTTCATTTTAACATTAACAATAATAAATTTTATTATTCAAACATTTATTGTTAATTCTTTTAATTTAGTGAGAGTGTTTTTCGTAAATTGATCACATGTATGGATCGATTTCTTTTTAAATCAATTCCATATTCTTGCAAATATTTGCAAAAACTGAGTTTTTCAGAGGCACTTCCTTAAACCCATTTGTATCTGACCATAGGTGTAAAACCACAGGATTATTAATTTAAGCACTGCCTTCTTCTTTCACCCTTTTCCTTTTGTCCCCCATATGTCCAGTGTTGGGACAATGTTCTTCAGTATTTTGTCTTTCGGGACTTTGGGACTTTGCAACCTTTCAAATCTCCCGAATCATATTTCGTCGAAACAAATCGGACGGTCAATATTCAATCCTCCATTTAGATGTACAATCCAGTCTTATCAGAGGCCTTTCAAGTAAATCGTCGATCAGGACTTGATAAAAAATTTGAATGGATAGTTCTTGTTCATTTTGGAACTTCGATTCTTCATCCTTCATGACTTACAGCCTCTTTACAAATATCTCGATGAGTTGGATGACTGTCAGCACTTCGAGACTTCATATTACGTGACTTGCATCCTTTTTACAAATCTACCGATGAGTTGGACAATTTTTGGCACTTCGGGACTTTGTCCCTTGCGACTTGCAGCCTCTTTAAAAATCTCCTGATTAAAATATGCATGTCCATAATCTCCAACGGGTGAGAATACTCCCAAAGTGTTCCTTAGATCGGACGACTCATGTCCACTTTGGGACTTCATCCTTCGGGACTTTGGGACTTAGGTCATTTGCTAGTGGTGAAACTCCTAAAGTAAAACACTTGGAGTGTGGTAACTTGATGATGTCACTGTTTATGACATGGGCTCTCAATATGAGTGCTACGTGTCTTAACCTCATGGCTTCAGAACTTCAGCCTTCGGGTAATTTTACATGTTCTCAACTACATTTCACTGAAGTGGTTAGCATTGAATTTGACCATCATCCTGATCCGACGGTCATCATGTATTTTCAAGATCTAATGGTCCCTATTCATTTTGGCCTTTGAGGCTTCGAGTAATTTGACTTCTCCAGTTCCCAATTCTTCCAAAGTGAGAGTCCCCGAAGTGTAACCTCCTCAAAAATTTTAACCTGAACTGAATGTTGTTCGTTGATCATGATCTTATATCGACGGCTCGATCTATCTGTGATGCTTATTTTCCTTGGTTTAAATCCAATGAATCTTCTTCTTTGCTTATCATATCCTTCCACTTAACTTGATCCAACGGTCGATGTGGATTGTGTAACCATAACTTTTGCGTGGTTTAGTCTGTCGCCCAAACTCCGCAATTTAAGTTGTGTGATTATTGATGGACCAACCACAGTCGTCGATCTTTGAATATATAATATGTGATGGTCCTGGATAATAGCGAGATTGGAAATAACATGTTGTTTAATTCTCATTTCATTCTCCGCAATATATCCCTATCGTTGATCTACCACTTGCGTATCCAATGGTCCTGGTTTGTCCTGTGGGGATTTTGATCCTGATCATGTTTCTACACTATGCTTTCCCTTCTAAGATTCATTCATCACATTTCTGCATTGTGCTTTCCCTTATGAGCTTCATTTTCATGATCGGTTGTTGAAATCAATGACAATTCATTAATGAAAGTATGTCCAACAACCCCTACCACCTTTTCTAAAACATGATCTATTTTTGGGAGGGGTTAGTTATCTTTGAGAGAAGCCCAATTTAGGTTCCTAAAATCAATACAGAGTCTTATCTCATCATTTTTCTTCCTAACAGATACCAAATTGGCCACCCATTCAGATTATCTGAGGGCAACAATAAGTTTTGCATCAAGGATTTTTTTAACCTCCTTTTCTATTATTGGCATAAGAATTGGGTTTATACGTCTAAGATTTTCCTTCAAAGGCTTAATACCATGTTTTAAGGGAATCCTGTGTTCAATAACAGAGGTATCATAAGTTTTTAAATCATCATAATACCATGCAAAAACATCTTTATACTGTTTAAGTAACTCAATGTATTTACTCTTTATTTGAGTTGGAAGATATTTAGAAATTTTGACCATCTTGGGATTTTCATTTGTTCCTACGTTACAATCTTCAACCTCTTTAGGTTGAGGTCATAGAGTAGAACTTAAAGGTATATCATCTTGGTCAAATAACATTTCTAGAGGGATAAGGCATCTGGGAATATGATTGTTTTTAAGAGCATGCGATGATTTGCAATTGTATCTTGGAACTTTTTCGGATTTTCTCCTTCCTACATAATCCAAGAAGGATCGTTCTAATTTTCTTGATCTATGTGGGTCTCAAAAAAATCATATAACATTTCTGGGAACTGCTTAATTTGTTTATCATATTCAAATACTTTTCATTGTTTAACATTGTTTGGAATTGAAGGTCTATGTTTCATCTCAATATGATACTTCAGCTTCAAAACAGTAGGTGGTATGAAAGTTGTAGAAGCTTTGGCTAAAGAGTCAGCTTGTTGATTTTGCATTTTGGGAATAGAGTGGATGTCAAAAGACCAAAAGAAATTCTCTATGAGATCACAGGAAAAATTTATATATGGCCTCAATCTCGGATTCTTAGCTTGGTATTGTTGTTTTATTTGTTTTACAATTAGCTCAGCATCACCAAAGACTATCAAATGTTTGATTTTTAGTTTTCTTGCATCTTATAATCCTAAAACTAAAGCTTCATACTCACACACATTATTGGTATAATCAATATCCCATTGTAATCTATAAGAAAATGGAATATAATACTCATCACCTGGTGCCACAAATAAAACTCCATCTCCTTCTCCTTCACAAGACGAAGCACCATCAAAGAACATTTTCCACATCCCATCTCTAAAATTCATATTTTTATTTGAAATTTCTATTTTTTATTTTCTTCTTCGATACATTCTTCAAAATTGTCATCTATGGATAATATAAAATTGCCTAAATCTTGATAAGCAACATAGATTGGATATTTATTAGGGTTTTGAGGGTCACTTACAGTATAATACAGTCTAGTTGCTATGTACAATCGAGTAAATTGTCCACCAAAAATTGGAATTGTATCATACGTCATGTCTAACTAAACTGATCCTCCTAGCTTGGCACCCCAAGATCTGGATAGAAGCATGCCATACTTGGAAGGAACATCAATAACAACCACATCCATAAGAATACTTTTCACAGGAACCTGAGCAAGATTTACAACTAAATCTTTAATCATACCCAGACACTTAACCTTTCTAGAATCAAATGTGTATAAATCTTGATAAGGTCTAGTAATTTCAAGGCCCAATTTTTCCATGATAATCTTAGGCATTAAATTATACGATGCTCCTAAGTCTAACATGCAATTTTGAAGTAAATGATCATGCACAATCAATGTAATATAGAAAGGAGCAACATAATCCTTACTATTTTCAATGTGTGGTCCAAACATGATTGTAGGTTTCTCATCCTACAAATTGATAACATCGACTTGATATTCAACATCAGAAAACTTTATTGCTTTTGCGATTTGCTTTTTATAGATTGGATTTCTAGCAAGTTCAACCAAAGGCATTGGAATTTTAATTTTATTCATTTCATTTTCTAGATTGAAAGTTCCAATTGATTTTTTCAATTTCCTGGTCTGAACTTCTGCTTCTTTATTTTTTGGCTTCTTAGCCAGTACTTCTTTCATTTCAACTTGCTTTATTCGGGCAGATTTTGTTTCAGTTGATGGTGTTGTAACTGATGCCTCATTTTCTTTGTTTCGTGATAAAATCTTTTTTTCTGGAATATGTGTAGAATTTGTTTATCTTGGCCTCAAATCATATTTATGTTGAAGCTCGACCATTATTGAATCAATGAGACCTTTGTATGTAGAGTCTCCCAAATTGTTGATACTTTCATCATCATTAAACAAACATTCTAGATCCAAGTATTTCTCATAATATTGTTTGGATAGGTGAGGCTCAAGATCATCATCGTTGAGGTTGTTTAGATCTTCATCTAATTCATCATAATCTTGCACCTCATCTCTCTATATGAAATTCTCAGTTTTAAAAGGAGCTTGAATCTTTTGTTCCTCATTTTTTGGTTTCCTTTGTTGTATCTGAGGATTAGGATTTCTCCTTAATTGATTTCTAACATATGGATCAGGTTTGGCTATTTCCAATTCCATCCTGGAAATTTTTTTCAATAAATCTTCAATAAATTTTTTTCATCTCATCCATTTTGTCCTCTGTAGATTTTCCAGATCTAGAGGGCTATGCATGTTATTTAAAATGTCTGTGTTCTTTTGTTCCCATCTCAACTTTAGTTTTAAACTTCCTGGATTCCATCATATATGATTCAATCTCTATAGAATCATATTGCATCCCTGCTAAAGTAGTGGATCTTCTTTCTCTCAAAATTAGAGCGAAATCAGAATCAAAAGCTCCTGCAAAAGTGAATTTTGCAGCTGGTTGGGAAGGTTTAACTTCAACCAAGATTTTGTGATAAAGATTATTAAATATTTGAATCAACTCTAGGACTGATTCTGATGTCTTCTTTCTCAAGTCTCTGAATCTGGTTAATTAATAAATATGATCTTTTTTCTCACCCCATTGCCTTATGAAGGAAGTTTCCAGATCATTATATGACGGTATAGAACCTACTGGAAGTCCTATGAACCAAGTTCTTACCTATACTTCAAAATTTTTTAAAAACAATCTCGTGTAAATATCCTCGTGATCAACACCTATAATATCAACAAATTGATCTAAAAAGGCTATATGTTTTGTTGTTGTTAAATCCCCTTCTCCCGTGAATTTAGGGAGGCTCTTCATGTAATTTTCAAGTAAATCATGCAGGATAGCAAGAATAACTAAGGGAGCATATCTAGCAGCGACCTTGGAAAAGATCCTAGGGGTTTGAGTGGGTATATTTTCTTGTCCACCATCCCCTACACCTATGGCACCTCCTGCACCAACACCTCCAACACCAGCCATTGAAAGTCTAGGAGACAGAATTCAAGGACTAAATAGGATATTATCAAAAACTTCAAAACATTGATCTATTGATCTTTTGACTACTTCGAGATGGTGTGAATGAAATTAAGGAAAATGATCATGAGAAGATGGAATCTCTAGATGAGGGGGGGAAATAAAACTTGAGCTTCGTTTCTCAGCCTTACCAGATGTATAGATAGGAGAAGTAGTAGGTGATGAATCTGAGTATAAAAAATAATCTACAGGGTTTTTGGAAACATAAACTTTTACTTTGGGAAGAGAAAGAAATGGTTGTGTACTAATGATAGTAGGGATTGAAATGGATTCTTTATTTTCACTGGTAAAAGTATCTATCAATGAAATAGGGATGGTCTGGTCAATCTCAAATTTTATTTAAGGGATAATTGCTTCTGGATTTTCTAGTTTAACTTCAGACATTCTTGTTGTTGCTACTATAGAATGAACTTGTTTAAAATTAACTCGTGTAATTCTAGATTGATAGACCTTACTTGTTGATGCAGAAGTTTGTCTCAGATATCCCTTCGATTTCAACAATTTTTTGGGATCCGAAACTTGCGTAGTCTTATTTTCTTTAGGGTTTTTCCTAGTATTCTTTCGACCAAATTCTAGATTTTCCTACAATGGATTCACCAGGTGAAAAATGAACCTTTACATGTATTCAATCTTTGTTCACCATCAAAGACCAAAATTTGACTTTGTCGTTCTCCCAGGGAAAAAATGATTTCGTTTCTCAATCCCTAATGACGGCACCAAAAACATGTTGTTCATGAGATTGATTCTAAGGCTCAAAGAATAATGTTAGGCATCAAAGATTTAAAATGAAGTGTTTTTGTAAGTGCTTTTATACCTTTATTTTTCTGAGAAATCATGTTTAAATGAAATTAATGATAAGACAGTATAGAGGTTGTATCTCGCTATCTGAGTCGCAATTATAATGTTAAATGGTGTAGAAACGATTTACAAAACTGTTAAAAAAAAGTTAGGTATCAATTACAGATAAATCTCACCTTGTTTGTAGTAGAAGAAAAGTAGAAGATGCACCCTTGAAAGGAGATAAAAATGTAGTAATTCACACAGGTCACAGGTCTTATTTTACTCATAGTAATAATAGAGGAAAACGTGTTACTGAATGAACTTTTGATATATTATGATCACAGTAGACGTGTTACTAAATTGTAATCATTCCCTCTTCAAGAACTACAGAAATAAATTCAGAGAAATGGAAACACAAAGGAAGCACATAACTCAAATTGAACGAAACATATAATTTTTGTCTGCACTTGTATTGATATTCAAAAAACAATCTCTTTTACATTAGGCTAGAAGCCACCTCGAATAGATCTAAAATCTATCTATTTATACAAAAATTGTCTCAACTGAAAATTGTTGGACTTCCCCCAATATCTACCTAAAAATAGAATACAATCAAAATGAAATAACAACATGCAAATATTGTTGATTTTTGATTTGATGTGTTGGTGCTTCATATGTCCCTTCATTTTCTCACAGATGCACTCATTTTCATTTGTTCGTTGAACTGGGTACACATGTGCATTAAGGCCACTACAATCATTGGCTTACTATCTTTTCCAAATGATTTTGTTGCCATATGCCCCTTCGAATGCATTTACTGCGATAAACAATTGCAGTTGAAGATATGGGGTTGGTAATTGGACAGGTAGCTCAGCGTTGGCTCGTTATGGGATGGCTAACAATTACAGAGAAGCGTAATTTTTCATGAATAGGATGACATGGGGAAAAGTATCGTGTAGAGAGAGGAGAAGTGTAGGTGGTGAGGTAGACAATATCAGGAGTGTGGAGGATGTGACAGGATGGAGGGTGAAATGTAGAGTGGGAGTACTGGCGGAGAAAGTAGAAGTGTATGTTCTTTCATTTTCTCCCATCTACACTGGATTTTCTTTGTTCATTGAATTGGGTGCACATGTCCATCAATGCAACCATGAATCTCGAAGGATCAATCTTGTCATTCAATTAAAAGGAAAACATCTTATTTTGTACTAGTGGTAGATTTTCCTAGATCTTCTTTTCTTCCTGGGATATGACTTGATACTTTAAACTTGGATTCACCAACAAATCATTTATTTCTGATGCTTGTGTTTGAAGGTAGTAATATCTATTGGTGTGTTCTCTGTTTGGGTTAGTTTGGCCTGTAATTGTTCAATCAAATTGTCTCGCTGAGTGATCAAACCTTTGTTGGTATGTGAAATCTGGTAGATCAACTCAAGATTATCCTGTAACTGCTTCATTTGATACTGATGACTAGCCTTGATTTGTTCAATGTCTTGATTCATCCTGCTTCTAACAGTGTGTTCTGTACTATGTATCTCATTCTGCAATTGCTCTACTAAGAGACATTTCTATTGCAGTTGTTTGGTTAAATTGTGCACTGACCATTGATTGGCAGTGGAAAAATCCCCTAGTGAATATGAAACTTCCTTTGCAAACTTAGGATCATATTGATATTTCCCATCATACACCAATGTTTTCCTTTTAGTGACTACTCCATCCTTTTGGTGATATTCTCTTTTTACAATAGATTTTTATTTCTTGCTAAAAATGAAACTTGAGGTAAGCATCTCTTTAGGAAATATAGGAGTAAGATCATCAACATGAATGAGATATGAATTAGGATTTCCAAAACTTGTTTATAAAGTGGTTAAGGATGGAATAGGAGAAATAATTGTTGTGGAATGTTCCTGACATGTTGTATTTGGGGTGCCAGTAGCAATAGCTGGCATTGAATGGGAATACATTTGTACTTGATTCACGAAAGCTTCAAACTAGGCTAATTCTTTTTTACTAATCAGAACTGAAAGTGATGTTTTTATTTCTTGGAATAAACCTTCTAAAATTTTTGGGACTTCTTCATCTTTTTTTCTTAGTGGAGCAACTTGGTTCAGATCCCATGGGTTTGGTTTCCTGTGAAGAAGGCATCGGTTTTGACTCTCCTTGCAATATCTTGGTAAATTGTTTTGTCTATGATTTTGAAATCAGAGGAAACCATCATGTTGGTCAGGAGGCAAGGTATGGAATCTGCTTTGTACTTCTTCATACGATCTAACTTCTATGAATATCTCATCATAAGGAGAATCCTCATGGATGTATCGCTTCATGTTGTATTTATCCAAATGATTCTCCACTATATTTTGTGTATCATGTCTCTTGAATTTGATGTCAACTAACTTGACATCTTCCAGGGTTATAGCCTCAACTTTAGAATGACCAAAATATAACAATGTGCACATACCAACTTGAATGGGGAAAGTCATCCATACCTTTATCTGAGTTGCTTTCAATTCGTTGTTGATACCTCCATCTACTATTTGGTATGCCACTTCTCTGCACACAAGCCTGTCAGGTAAAAACTATGGAAGGGCATGAGGAGGAATAGAACAACCAAATAATATAATGTAAGAGAAATTCTCCTCAATAAACTAGTCTGCAAGTATACCTAAATTCCTCATAATATTTTTTGAAATCTTGGGCGGCAGGTGGCCATAGATAGTTATGTGAACAGGTACCACTACACTGTGAAATATTTCGTAAAAGAAATCTTTGGCATTTTCCTCCCATAATTTGGAGTGGTAGAAATGTATTGGCTCAAAACTGGTTGGGGTCCAACTCCAGTTCATCAGGGGAAATGTGGTCATGAAACAAATGGCATCCATAATATATGCTAACATGTAAAAAGGAGAAGGTTTCCCTTTTGATTTTGATGATTGATATTCATCAATTTCCTTGGCCAAATTATAAGATAGAATTTTATTCCAATTGAAGTTATAACCCTCGGCTACTTCATTCATTATATCTACCCACTCAAATTAGAAATGTCCAGGGTTCTTTTCCCAAACATAGGACATAGCATCATGGCTATATATAACATATGAGCATCTAAGGACGTCGTGGAAAAAATACCATGAGCGTCGGCTCTAAATTTTTCCGAATGCCCCCACCAGGTATTGATTCTATCATGACCTTTTCTACTGTATTGAGTGTTTTCTTTTCTCTCGAAATCTAGAAGAAATGTTGTATTATAAGTATGTTTGGGTGTAGGGGAAATATTATACATTACTTGCGAATTATTCGGTTGAAATGATATGATGACGGTCTTCTGTTGGCTGATGATGCTTTTGGTTTGGATGTCGATATGTTCCAAATCCCAATTTATCATATCATTGTAGGGTATAATTCTAGGTCATGCAACAATCTTATGCAGTTATGATTGTGCTACCAATCTAATCTTGGCTTAAAAGGACTCATCATCTTCCTCGACAAAGTCATATGGAAATTTAATAATCTCATGCTCTAAAATATCATAAACCTGCTTCCAGGACTTAATCGCATTCGTAACTTGTGGAGTTGTGTCTGATAGAACATCTGCATTTGGATTGGAATCGTCACCTGATCCATCAAGCTTCCTTGCAAATTTTCATGGCAACATAATCCTTAAGGAAATAAAATTAGCCTTCNATTTGTTGATAAATCTATATGCGAATGTGCTCAATTAAAGGAATTTTTTAATTTTACTGTTTTGCTCAATATAAAGGAATTATTGAATTTTACTGTTATGTTGTAGAATTAATTGATGTTAATTTATATGGTCATTACACACTTCAATGGTTCAGTGTTCGGAATATTGATTATGACAGGGTAGAAATTAACCGAAGTCTGAAACTGTGGAGTAATTAATTAATCCTTAATCATGATTAACCTCATATATTAAATGTTTTATTAACTCTTTAAAACGCTTTTTACTTTTTGTAATATTCATTACTTCGACGCTTTGATACTTCGATGGTTTGTGAACTCAATCTTTGTTAAAAATCCTGAAGGGAAATATCTGGTAGTGACGTGGCAGAGATGACATCATTCTTGATGATGTGTCAAGAAAAGGGAGGTGCCATGTGTCACTTGAAAACGTCTGAATCATCTGACGTAAATGTCAAAAATAAGTTCCACGTGTCAACCCAAGAAAAGATTTAAAAGACATGTGTCATATGACACGTCTGTAAGTCCTTTAGGAATTATCACGAGTGAATATCTTCGGGACTTCGGAGTTTCAGGGTTTTTTTTGTTTAGATTTGTTGGAATATCCGAACTGCGAAGCTCCAAAGTGATCGTTAAAGATTTTCTTTTAAAACTCAGGACACTTCTAAACTTCAGATAACATTAGGATCATTTGATCAAATTAGAGTAACTCATCGACGATAGATATTGTAAGTGCCTTATTGGTAAATATCAACCAATCGATTTATTTTAAAATTAAAAGGCAATTCTCTAAGTTTTTTGCTTTTTGGGTAAATCTGTTTATTTCTAAGAGACAAAATCTAAAGTTCAAAGCTCAAAATTATACGTATTCTAACATGGGATCCATATGGGGATTGTGGGTCAATATGAGGCGTGAAATAACAGTAGACCAAGTGCCTTTATTGGGTAAATGCAGTCATTATTTCTTTTTGAAAAATATTTTCTAGTTTTATTTAGGAATTAATCATACATAGAAAAATGAAATTATCTGAGTCCAAAAACCTTCAAAACATACTTAAATGATTGATCTCAAGTTAGTCTACTAAAAATTTCTTTTTCTTAAAATTGATTTTAGAATTTTTTAAGATCATCAAAAGAATTTTAACTAAAATATCAGCTTCGACCGATTTTGTTCGCTTCAAGGTTAAGCAAATGTAACATATTTATTTAGGGAATCCCTAGTTGGTTTAGGATGTAAAAAATCAACGAAAAGAGAACTAGATAATAGAGTATGATGTATAGATATGTATCAAAGCCTTACATATTTCATAGATATTGCTTCATTGCCAGTGAGCCTGTTCAGTACCCCGGTGAAGTTATCTACTTATCCCATTGAATTTCCTTTCATCATCTCTTTTGTACAAGATGGGGGCAATCAAATTATGAATTTCCTTTCACCACCTATCTAGTTATTTTAACATTTTGAAGTGAGGGCAATCAATCTGTATGTAACATACAAGGGAAGATATTTATTTAAAATATTTAGACTGAAAGGAAGGTCTTTCAACAATTTTAAGAATACTGAGGTTTGGTGTTCGAAAGATTGATTATGATAGGGTAGAAATTACTTGAAATATGAAATTACAGAGTGATTAATTAATACTTAATCATGATTAACCTCAGTTATTAAATGTTTTATTAACTCTTTAAAACACTTTTTACTTTTTGTAATATTCATTACTTCGGCGCTTTGTGAACTCAATATTTGTTAAAAATACCGAAGGGAAATATCTCGAAGTGATGTGGTAGAGATGACATCATTCTTGATGACGTGTCAAGAAAAAGGAGGTTCCACATGTCACTTGAAAATGTGTGAATCAACCGACGTAAATTTCAAAAATAAGTGTCATGTGTCAACCCAAGAAAATATTTAAAAGAAACGTGTCTTATGATGCATCTGTAAGTCCTTTAGGAATTATCACAAGTGACTATCTTTGGGACTTCAGAGTTTTGGGGGGTTTTTTGTTTAGATTTGTTGGAATACCCGAAGCGCGAAGCTCTGAAGTGACCGTTAAAGATTTTCTTTTAAAACTCAGGAAGCTTCTAAACTTTGGAGATCATTAGGACCGTTCGATCAAATTAGAGTAACTCAACGAGGATAGATATTGTAAGCGCCTTATTGATAAATAACAACCAGTCAATTTATTTTAAAATTAAAAGGAAATTCTCTAAGTTTTTTGCTTTTTGGGTACAAATTTTTATTTCTAAGAGACAAAATCTAAATTTCAAAGATCAAAATTATACATGTTCTAACATAGGCTCCATATGGGGATTGTGGCTCCTTGTGAGGTGCAAAAGAACAGTAGAACAAGTTCCTTTATTGGGTAAATGGTGTCATTATTGATTTTTGAAAACATACTTAAATTATTGATCTCAAGTTAGGCTACGAAAAAATTATTTTTCTTAAAATTGATTTCAGAATTGTTTAAGATAATCAAAAGAATTTTAACTAGAATATCAACTTCAACCGATTTTGTTTGCTTCAAGGTTAAGCAGATGTAAAATATTTATTTAGGGAATCCCTATTTGGTTTAGGATGTAAAAAATCATCGGAAACMGAACTAGATAACGGAGTATGATGTATAGATATGTATGACAACCTTACAGATATCATAGATATTGTTTCACTTCCAGCGAGCTTGTTCAGTACCACGGMGAAGTTATCTACTTCTCCCTCTAAATTTTCTTTCACCACTTCAATTAACACTTTTACAGTTTTCTAAGATGAGGGCAATTGATATGCGAATTTCATTTCATCATATCTTTTGGACAAGATGGGGGAAATCAAATTATGAATTTCCTTTCACCATCTGTCTAGTTGTTTTAACATTTTGAAGTGGGGGAAATCAATTTGTATGTAACATACAAGGGATGATATATGTTTAAAAATTTTAGACTGAAAAGAAGGTTTGTCAACAATTTTAAGAATACTCTGAAATTAACTTTCTTCTAATTTTCAATACACCTTCGCCTATAAGGGAATTTTTTGGGGGAATTTTAATCTTTTCAGGGGTCAACCTTGAGCGAATTAGTCATTCTAAAGTCTGATAGCAAAGCTAAAATTATCAGGATTAGCCTAGACATACTTTTTCAATTAAAATCAAAGGAACATAAATATTTTCGCCTAACCTTGTTTTGAAAATATTTTTTAAGTTTTCAGAGTCAAGGTAAGTTTCTTTATTCCTATGAATACTAAAAGGAGGAGAAAGGAGAAAGAAAATCTGAAATGAATAAAAATTCGAGGATAGGTAAAAATAACCAAATCAAGGATTCAGAGGATTTGAAACAAAAAATCCTAATCCCACACGATTTTGTGTCTTAAATTCAGATTTCTTTCGAGTTAATTTATTATTATTATTATTTTTATTTTCATTTTAGAGATGGCTTTAGAATTTATCGACATGAGACTTCAAGTTATAATTTTATACACCTCTCATTTTTATGTCAGATGATAATATCATCATGAGAAAAACTTCCTTCACATTCATTTCAAAAAGAATTTTTAAATTGTATTTGAACTATAAGAAGAGTAGGGACTAATACCTTATTTTCCTTTAGGATTTTCAGCAAGGCACATTATTTATTTATCACCTGTTTTTTTTAGATAAATCAAATGCTTGAAAGACGAGTATCAAGCTTTTATTTAGCCTCATCTCCTATTCAAAAATATTTATTTTGCAAAAGGAATGAAATACAAAATATCAAATAATCTTGTAGAATAAAGATGATATGTGATACAGACTTTTTTTTTTCATTTTAATGATGTCAATAAATCATAAATTTATTGAAAATATTTACATCATGTGATCCAATGACTCTAATAATTTACAAAAAGAAAATATAAATTGAAAATTAAAATTGTCAATGTCAATCCAATCCGATATATACAATATAAATCTAAAATATAACTACTGCATGGAATGTTTTAAATAACGCTCATTTATAGGGGCCTCGAGAATCTCTCCATTAAGATTTTCCAGCGAGAATGAGTTTTTTCCCTCGGTAGCTGTGATTTTGAAAGGTCCTAACCAAAGATGATAAAAATTTCCATGTTTCCCTCCAGCTTCCTTTCCAGCTTCCCATTTTAAAACTAAATAGCCAGGAAGAAACTCCTTGTCTTTAGCTTTTTTATCAAAAAGGGTTTTCATATTATCCTAGTATTTTTGGAGCTTATCATCCACTTCTACTCTATTTTGTTGAATTTCAATGATTTGATTTATTCTTATCGTAACATCATTTGGCTCTTCCTTTTCATCCTTCGAGAGTTTCATCATAGGAAGAGAAATATTAATAGGAAGAATAACATCAATACCATAAACTAATTGGAAAGGAGACATACCTATAGATTTCTTGGTTCCAATTTGGTTTACCCATAAGGCGTATTTTAGGTGTATATGCCAAGTTTTTTTGTTTTTTGTTAAAACTTTCTTGATTATAGTAATCAAAATCTTGTTAGATAATTCAGCCAACCCATTTCGCTGAGGATAATAAGTTGTAGAATGACATAAAATAATATTGTATTTTTGACAGAAATTGATCATTGTCATACATTTAAAATTTTGAGCATTATCAGTAACTATTTTCCTAGGACAACCAAATCTTTCTAGGATGTTTTCTTCCAAAATGTTTATCACTACTGAATCTGTAGCATTCCGAGTTAGAATGGATTCAATCCATTTCGTAAAATAGTTAGTAGCGGTCATAATCCATCTATGTTGAGCACTCGATTGTGGATGAATTTCTCCAATGAAGTCTAGGCCCCATTGTTGGAAAGGAGCTTCAGATTTTACTGGAATTAAAGGTAAGGCAGGAAGATTTTTCTTACCAACAAACAGTTGGCATGAATTGCAATCTCTGACCCCTGCATTCACAGCGATAAACAATTTCGACGAATAATATCATGCCTTTAAAATTTTGTAAGCTCTTGCTCTCTAGGAATGATGTCCTCCACATACTCCTTCATGAAATTCGTCAATGACACCTTCTGTTTCAAATTATATTAGGCAACATAACAGGAAACCCAAAGGGTCTTTCCTGTATAACTTTCCCTCAATGATGAAATATTTAATTGCATGTATCTTTAAAGTTATTTCTTTTGAAGGAGTCATGTCACTTGAACATTGAAGAGTAAGGAGATATGTAACAATATCAATGTACCAAGACGAGGAGGAAAACATTTCTTCAATCTAAATAATGGATGCCTGATCATCAATATCCTCTATATCCAGAAGAGAATCATGTGATTCAAAGTTATTCATTCCAAGCACTATGAAATTTGATTCGGCTAATAGCCTTTCCAGACCTTGACCTTTCACTAGTTTTGTTGGTTTCACTTCTAAATCAAATTCTTGAATTTTAGCCAACAATCTGCCTCTTCTTCCATCATTGTCTAGTTGAACCAAGATATCTTTAATCTCATTTGTTGGTACATAAATAATTATTTTGGAGTGCAAAACATACATTCGGAAAGCCTTGAGAGCCTTCACAATTCCATAAGCTTGTTTTTCGAGAATATCATATCTTAGCTCTGCATATCTGAGGCTTTTGCTGAAAAAGGCTATTGGTTGTTCGAATCCTTCTTCATTCTTTTGAAAGAGCGCTTCTCCCATAGTATGTTCGGAAGCAAAGGAGAATATTAAGAATTATTTTGTATAGTTAGGACCTACCAATACTGGTGCTTCTCCTATGGATTTCTTAACACGCTCTAAATATGCTTTGGATTCTACAATCCATTTTACTTCACTGTCCTTTTTTAGCATATATGTAATCAATTTAATTATTTCAACAAAATTAAGAATAAATCTCCTCATAAATTGGTTTTTCCTAAAAAAGATTGAATCTCTTTTCTATTTCTAGAAATATTAATTAGATTAATAGCGTCAACTCGTTTAGGATCAACCTTAATTCCATATTTTGAAACTATATGTACTAAAAGTTTACCTTCATGCATGGAAAAGTGTAATTGTTTTGGGTTTAGAGACAAACCAAACTTTCTACACTTTCCAAAAATTTGTCTGAGGTGCACCAAATGTTCTGCATCAGAGTTAGAAAAAACAGTAAGATCATCCAGATAAATAACAACAAACTTATCTCTCTCACCAACGAATGTGATATCCATTTCTCTCTGGAATGTTTCTCCTACATTCATTAAACCAAAAGGCATTTTATCATACAGGAAAGTTCCCCATGGAGTATTAAATGTAGTCTTTTATCTATTATCTTAATGAACAACAATCAGATTGTATACTGAGAAACCATCGATCGTAGAAATTTTGTTAGCCCCTACCACCCTTTCTAAAACATGATCTATTTTTGGGAGGGGGTAGTTATCTTTAAGACAAGACTGATTTAAGTTCCTAAAATCAACATAGAGTCTTGTCTCACCATTTTTCTTCCTAACAAGGACCAAATTGGCCACCCATTCAGAGTATCTGAGGGGAACAATGATTTTTTCATCAAGGAGTTTATCTATCTAAGCTTTTGTTTAAAAGGCTTAATACGATGTTTTAAGGGAATCTTGTGTTCAATAACAAAATTGTCATAAGTTTTTAAATCATCATAAGACCATGCAAAAACATCTTTACACTTTTTAAGTAAATCAACGTATTTACTCTTTATTTGAGTCGGAAGATATTTAGTAATTTTGAGCATCTTGGGATTTTCATTTGTTCCTACGTTACAATATTCAATCTCTTCAGGTTCAGGTCGCAAAGTAGACTTTAAAGGTATAACATCTTAGTAAAATAACCTTTCTAGAGGGATACTGTTAGCATATTTAGATACTTAGGAGTTAGTAANGTGATTTTAATTAACTTATAGCTCAAAATAGTCAAAATCATGGAAATCATCGGAATGGAACGAAACCAAAGCCAACTTGTGTGGAATGGCTTATGATGATGGAATATGATGATAAATGCCAACTGGACCCCAGAATGCCTCTCAAATACCCCTGTATTCGCTATAACATCCATCTGGCTACTTTGGTCATCATAAGTCTCTGCCTTGTGATGATGTCCCAAAGTGGGGACATTACACGATTCATCCATGATCTATATTTAAAGAGCATGGAGGGTCATTTGCAGATGATAGATTGTGAGAAACTTTCTTGTAAAATCTCTCTGTAATCTTTTTATTTGCATTAATAAACTGCTCCAAGTGGTCGTGTTGGCTGGGGCCGTGGATGTTTCCCCATAGGGGTTTTGCCACGTGAAAATATCGGTGTGTTGATCTTTTATCTGGTTATGTGAGTGGCTACTAAAGGTGTTCTCCCTCTGTTGGAATACTCGTGCTGTCAAACATGGTATCAGAGCCTGTTTGAAGACCCGCTCCTGTTGTAGATCGAGATCGTGAAGCCGAGTTGCCTCATCTCCATTTTCTTCCATTTTCATACATTTATGGGCTAAGAGGACTGTTCCATTGCATCCGGATCACTCATTTCAATTAGGAACACTTTTCGTTTCACTCGAAAAGGTTTTCATTTGCCCAATATACGGCCATTACAATCAGATCCGGAGGCATAAAGCCTGAATACGCATTTTTTAAATTTCTGCAAAGTTTTATTTTGATTTTATTCCGGTTTGTATTTTTTATTTCTGAGTTTCTACTCTTTTAGATATGTGTATTCTCTTTGCCCCACACCCTTTTTGATCTCGGAAAATCAGAAATAGATAGGAAAAGGTGCATCTTCTAGGTAAGCTAACCGAGATCTAACCCTTGTTGTCATCGAGAAGCGAAATTTTTTTCTTGTGTGAAAAGAGTTTTTTTTTAACATGCTCTCGAAGGCCATCTTCAACAACAACAATCCTCCTTCTGAACATTACAATATGTTTTTCCAGACCATTTGATTAAAACTTGCCTTATTAAGTAAGAGGTCTTTAGTTCAAGTCTCTCTTTTGTTACTTTTTTTGAAAAAGTTCTTGCTAAAAATTGTAAAGCGCATTTCACTTCAAGTATAAAAGTGAATCACTATAAGTAGCTTTATATTTTATTTTAGAGTTATTTNCTTCTCTTTATAAAAGTGGGTCACTTCATAAAGTAGCTTACACTATCACGTGGTTATTTGGTTACCGTTTATGCCTTTTTTTTAAAAGGGCATAACTCTCACATCGGAAGTTCGTGTTCAGTGCCTTTTTTTTAAAAGGGCATAACTCTCACATCGGAAGTCCGTGTTCAGTGCCTTTTTTTTTTAAATTGCACAACTTTTCAAGATCTTTCCATCTAGATCATTAGTTTTAGTTTTTAAATCCACCTTATCTGCATATTTAATATGGATTCTACAAGTAATGTCTTGGTTACCAGCAACAACTACTTCCAATGGAAATCCCATATGGAAGATTTATTAAGAAGTAAAGGTCTGTATCGGATTAACTTGGGAAAGGAAACAACACCCACTGATGATGATAAGAAAGCCAAATGGGATAATAGGAATGACAAAGCACGTGGACTAATAGGAATGTCCATCTCTCATGATTTAAGGTACCACCTTCAAGGAATTGATGACCCCGAAGAAGCTTGGAACACGATTGAATCTGTGTTTGGTAAGCTCAATATTATTCGAGCACAACAGTTAGAAAATAAAATACTGACCTTGAGTCCAAGTGATTTTTCTTACCTTGGAGACTATCTATCTAAGTTTAAAACACTCTGAATTTTATGTGAAGAATGTAAGATAAAAATGGAGGAAGAACGTTGCATATATCTTATTCTTTCTAAGCTAGGTAGTGCATATTCTGTGTTTGTATCTACCTTTTATGCCATGAGAGAGGCTCTAGGGAAAGCTTATGTAAAACCCACTCTTGAGTCCTTTTTTGATTCTTTGATTAGAGAGGAAGATAAGCTTGTACAACTTGGAGTGATCAACACTGCAGGTACCTCCAACAAAGCCTTAGTTGCCCAGCAGAAAGATAAACCCAAGTATCCCAAGNAGGCTTTTGCACTATTTCCTTGGCCTCCAAGTTTTGCAAACCAATGAAGCAATTTTTCTTTCCCAGTCTAAGTATGCTTGTGACCTTATTCGTCACTTTCACATGGACGATTGTAAACCAACCCCTTCTCCCTTCTAGTCTGGAGTCAAGATTTCTGCCACCTATACTTCTCCTAAAGTTGATGCCACCTTGTATCGTCAGTTAGTTGGTAGCCTCTTATACTTGACTCATACCCATCCTGATATTTCCTTTGTTGTTGGTCTTTTTGCCTGATATATGCAAACACCCCATGAAATCCATTGGAAAGAAGCTAAAAGGATACTTCGCTATGTTCGTGGTACAGTTCAGTTCGGGATACATTATAGTTCAGGGGGGACTCCCTTATTGGTTGGTTTCACTTATTCAGAATGGGCTGGCGACCCCGATGATTGAAAGTATACTGTAGGTTATGTTTTCAGCCTTGGTTCAGGACCTGTCACTTGGGCCTGTAATAAACAACAAGCTATTGCACTTTCTTCACCAAAAGCAGAGTACCGAACAACGATAAATGCAAGTCAGGAAGCCCTGTGGCTTCGACAGATCCTTTCATAGTTTGGATTCTAGCACCTACATCCAACTAGCCTTTGGTGTGACAATCAGAGTGCCATAAAGATCGCCAAAGACCCAATTCAACATCAGTGTAGAAAACACATCTAGCTACACATGCACTTCATCAGAAAGCTCATTCATGATCAAGTTATTGAAGTGCTCTTTTTCCCTACAAAAGATCAAGTTGCAGACATTTTCACAAAGTCTCTTANAGGCTTTTGCACTATTTCCTTGGCCTCCAAGTTTTGCAAACCAATGAAGCAATTTTTCTTTCCCAGTCTAAGTATGCTTGTGACCTTATTCGTCACTTTCACATGGACGATTGTAGACCAAACCCTTCTCCCTTCCAGTCTGGAGTCAAGCTTTCTGCCACCTATACTTCTCCTAAAGTTGATGCCACCTTGTATCGTCAGTTAGTTGGTAGCCTCTTATACTTGACTCATACCCATCCTGATCTTTCCTTTGTTGTTGGTCTTTTTGCCTGATATATGCAAACACCCCATGAAATCCATTGGAAAGAAGCTAAAAGGATACTTCGCTATGTTCGTGGTACAGTTCAGTTCGGGATACATTACAGTTCAGGGGGGACTCCCTTATTGGTTGGTTTCACTTATTCAGAATGGGATGGCGACCCCGATGATTGCAAGTCTACTATAGGTTATGTTTTCAGCCTTGGTTCAGGACCTGTCACTTGGGCCTGTAAGAAACAACAAGCTATTGCACTTTCTTCACCAGAAGCAGAGTACCGAACAACGATAAATGCAAGTCAGGAAGCCATGTGGCTTCGACAGATCATTTCATAGTTTGGATTCTAGCACCTACATCCAACTAGCCTTTGGTGTGACAATCAGAGTGCCATAAAGCTCGCCAAAGACCCAATTCAACATCAGTGTAGAAAACACATCTAGCTACACATGCACTTCATCAGAAAGCTCATTCATGATCAAGTTATTGAAGTTCTCTTTTTCCCTACAAAAGATCAAGTTGCAGACATTTTCACAAAGTCTCTTACAGAAGCGAANTAGGGGTTTTACCACGTGAAAATATTAGGGTGTTGATCTTTGATCTGGTTACGTGAGTGGCTACTAAAGGTGTTCTCCCTCTGTTGGAATACATGTGTTGTCGAACATATAAGGCCTCTGGGAATCTGATTGTTTTTAAGTAAGAGCATGCGCTTATTTTCAATTTTATCTTGGAAATTTTCTAGATTTTCTCCTTCCTACACAATCCAAGAAGGATGATTCTGATTTTCTTGATCTAAGTGGGTCTCAAAAAACTCATCTACCATTTCTAGGAACTGCTTGATTTGTTCATCATCTTCAAATACTTTCCAATGTTTAACATTGTTTGGAATTGAAGGTCTATGTTTCATCTCAATATGATACTTCAGCTTCAAAATAGTAGGTGGTACGAAAGTTGCAACAGCTTTGGCTAAAGAGTCACCTTCTAGATTTTGCATTCTCGGAATAGAGTGGATGTTAAAAGACCAAAAGAAATTCTCTATGAGATCGCAGGCACAATTTCTATATGGCATCAATCTCTGATGCTTAGCTTGGTATTGTTGTTTTATTTGTTTTACAATTAGCTCAGCATCACCAGAGACTATCAAATGTTTGATTTTTCATTTTCTTGCAGCTTCTAATCCTAAAACTAAAGCTTCACACTCACACACATTATTGGTATAATAAATATCCCATTGTATTCTATAAGAAAAAGGAAATTAATACTCATCACCTGGTGCCACAAATAAAACTCCAACTCCTTCTCCTTTGCAAGGTGAAGCACCATCAAAGAACATTTTCCACATCCCATATCTAAAATTCATATTTTTCTTTGAAATTTCTATTTTTTTATTTTCTTCTTCTATACAATCTTTAAAATAGTCATCTATGAATAATATACAATTGTCAAAATCTTGATCAGCAAAATAAACTGGATAGTTATTAGGGTTTTGAGGGTCACTTACAGTATAAGCCAGTCTAGTTTCTTTGTACAATCGAGTAAATTGTCCACCAAAAATTGGAATTGTAGCATACGTCATGTCTAACTTAACCGATCCTCCTAGCTTGGCACTCCAAGATCTATATAGAAGCATGCCATACTTGGCAGGAACATCAACAACAACCACATCCATAAGAATACTCTTCACAAGAACTTGAGCAAGATTTAAAACTAAATCTTTAATCATACCCAGACACTTAACCTTTCTAGAATCAAATGAGTATAAATCTTGATAAGGTCTGGTAATTTAAAGGCCCAATTTTTCCATGATAATCTTAGGCATTAAATTATGTGAAGCTCCTGAGTCTAACATGAAATTGTGAAGTAAATGATCGTGCACAATCAATGTAATATAGAAAGGAGCAACATAATCCTTACTATTTTCAATGTGTGGTCCAAACATGAGTGTAGGTTTCTCATCCTGCAAATTGATAACATCGACTTGACATTCAACATCAGAAAAAATTATTTCTTTTGCGATTTGTTTTTTATAGATTGGATTTCTAGCAAGTACAACCAGAGGCATTGGAATTTTAATTTTATTCATTTCATTTTCTAGATTGAAAGTTCCAATTATTTTTGAATTTCCCTGGTCTGAACTTCTGCTTCTTTATTTTTTGGTTTCTTAGTCAGTACTTCTCTCATTTCAACTTGCTTTATTCAGGAAGCTTACATTTAGGTTGATGGTTTTGTAACTGTTGCCTCATTTGATTTGTTTTGTGATAAAATATTTTTTGGTGGAATATTTCTAGAAGTTTTTTCTCTTGGCCTTGTTATCCCCGATATCGAGGGATAACTAGGAGATCATGTCTCGAGGCCCACATGGTCCTAGACATGGAGTATCGAGAGCAGATTGACTTGATCATGGCCCTGGAGGGCCCATCTTTCTTCTTCTCAACCAGACTCGTCCTGTCAGCAGTAGCAGCTTCCATCACTACCGGCCTGGGCTTGCATCGGAGAGGACTCTTTCTCCATGAGGTAATTGNCCTAAATAGAAAGAGTTCCCCATCGAGGTGACAGTGGGTGGGGAAGCTCCTGTTACGCCAGTTTGAAGCCTTGACTCAAGCTACCTAAACCCTTCCTACAAACTGTGCGATAACAGGCCTCAAATCATATTTATGTTGAAGCTTGGCCATTATTGAATCAACGAGACCTTTGTATGTAGAGTCTCCCAAATTGTTGATATTTTCATCATCATTAAATAGGCATTCTAGATCCAAGGATTTCTCATAATCTTGTTTGGTTAGGTGAGGCTCAAGATCATCATCGTTGAGGTTGTTTATATATTCATCTAATTCATCATAATCTTGCACCTCATCTCTCTCTATGAAATTCTCAATTTTAAAAGGAGCTTGAATCTTTTGTTCCTCATTTTGTATTTTCCTTTGTTGTACCTGAGGATTAGGATTTCTCCTGAAATGATTTCTAACATATGGATCAAGCTTGGTTGTTTCCAATTCCATCCTGGAAATGTTGTTCAATAAATCTTTAATAATTTTTTCCATCTCATCCATTTTTTCCTCTATAGATTTTCCAGATCCAAAGGGCCCTACATGTTCTTTAAAATGCATGGGTTCGCTTGTTACCATCTCAACTTTATTTTTCAACTTCCTGGATGCCATCCTATTTGATTCAATCTCTATAGCATCATCTTGCATCCCTGCTAAAGTAGTGGATCTTCTTTCTCTCAAAATTAGAGCGAAATCAGAATCAAAAGCTCCTACAAAAGTGACTTTTGCAGCTGGTTGGGAAGGTTTAACTTCAACCGAGATTTTGTGATAAAGCTTATTAAATATTTGAATGAACTCTAGGAATTATTTCGATGTATTCTTTCTCAAGGCTCTGAATTCAATTAAGTAATAAATATGATCTTTTTTCTCACCTGATTACCTTATGAAGGAAGTTTCCAGATCATTATATGATGATATAGAACCTATTGGAAGTCCTGTGAACTAAGTTCTTACCTATCCTTCAAAATTTTGTACTAACAATGTCATGTAAACGTCCTCGTTCTAAACACCTATAATATCAACAAATTGATTGAAAAAGGCGATATGTTCAGTTGTTGTTAAACCCCTTCTCTCGTGAATTTAGGGAGGCTCTTCATGTAATTTTCAGGTAAATATGCAGGATAGCAGGAAGAACTAAGGGAGCATATCTAGAAGCGACCTTGGAAAATATCCTAGGGGGTTGAGCGGGTATATTTTCTTGTCCACCATCCCCTGTACCTCTGGAAAATCCAACACCAGCACCTCTAGCCGTAACCATTGAAAGTCTAGAGACGGAATTCGAGGACTAAATAGGAGATTATCAAAAAATTCAAAAGACCGATCTACTAATATTTTGACTACTTTGGGATGGTGTGAATGAAATTCAGAAAAATGATCATGAGAATATGGAAGCTCTATATGAGGCGGGAAAATAAAACTTGATATTGGTTTCTCAACTTTACCATATGTATAGATAGGAGAAGTATTAGGTGATGAATCTGAATATAAAAAACTAATCTACAAGGATTTTGGAAACATAAACTTTTAATTTGGGAAGAGAAAGAATCGGTTTTGTACTAATGATAGTAGGGATTGAAATGGATTATTTATTTTCACTGGTAAAATTATCTATCAATGAAATCGGGATGGTTTGGTCAACCTCAAATTTTATTTCAAGAATAATTACTTATGGAGTTTCTAGTTTAAATTCAAACTTACTTGTTTCTTCTTTTGCAGAATAAACTTGTTTAAAATTAACTCACGTAATTCTAGGTTGATAGACCTTACCTGCTGATGCAGAAGTTTGTCTGAGATATCCCTTCGGTTTCAACAATTTTTCGGGATCTGAAACTAGTGTAGTTTGCTTTTTGTCTTTGTTTTTCCTGGTATTCTTTCAACCAAATGCCATATTTTCCTACAATTGAGTCGCTAGGTGAAAAATGAACCTTTCCATGTAATCAATCTTTGTTCACCATCAAAGACCAAAATTTAAATTTGTCTTTCTCCCAGGGAAAAAATGATTTTTTTTCTCCATCCCCGACAACAGCGCCAAAAACATGTTGTTCCTAAGATTTATTCTAAGGCTCAAAAAATAATGCCAGGCATCAAAGATTTAAAATGAAGTGTTTTTATAAGTTCTTTTTATACCTTTAGTTTTCTGAGAAATAATCTTTAAATGAAATTAATGATAAGACAATACAAAGGTTAATGTTAAATGGTGTAGAAATGTTAAAGGTTAATGTATCCCGTTATCTGATTCGCAATTATAATGTTAAATGGTGTAGAAATGGTTTACAAAACTGTTAAAACAAAGTCAAGTATCAATTACATATAAGTCTCACCTTGTTTGCAGTAGAAGAAAAGTAGAAGATGCACCCTTGAAAGGAGATAAAAATGCAGTAATTCACACAGGCCACATGTCTTGTTTTACTCATAGTAATAACAGAGGAAAAGGTGTTACTGAATGAACTTTTGATAGATTATGATCACAGTAGATGTGTTACTAAATTGTAATAATTCACTCTTCATGAACTACATAAATAAATTCAGAGAAATGGAAACACAGAGGAAGCACATAACTCAAATTGAACGAAACATATAATCTATGTCTGCACTTGTATTGATAGTCATAATTTTTTATCTTTTACATTACGCTAGAAGACACTTCGAATAGATCTAAATTCTATCTATTTATACAAAAATTGTCTCAACTGAAAACCGTTGGACTTCCTCCAATATCTACCTAAAAATAGAATACAATCTGAATGAAATAACAACATGCATATATCGTTGAGTTTTGATTTGATGTGTTGGTGGTTCATCTTGTTGGATCATGTTGTCATTGATGCCAAGGGTTTGATTTTTGGCATTTTTAGCATTTAATGTGACAAATAATTGAATAATGTTAAGTCAGCCTTGTCGGTTGTTTTTAATGACCTATTTTGTAAATCAAGGTCATTTGGATGATATATATTGAGGACGTTGAGCCTCATTTTAGGATAACATAACTTTCTTTCTTGGAGAGATCTCTTTTTGAGTCTTTTGTCTTGGATTATTGGCTCTTGGAGTTGAGGCGCTACTATTGGAAGGATTATCTTTGGCATATGCATGGTGTTTTTATCATTGGAAGGTGTTACAACTAGGGTAGAATTGCTTACTTTTATGGTTACATTGTTATTATTTTCTTAATCATTGAAACCCTAGGGAGCAAACACACAAGTAGGTTGTTGCTTCATGTCCCCATGATACAGACTTATTTAGCCATTTGATTAAGAAGAACCTAGCCTAGCCATAGCTACACTAGTTCATCTTTTTCTTGAGTTAGTTTGAGACATAAATTGAAGAAAGAAGACATCCTAGGCCTAANAGGGAGGAGCATGAGGCCTAGCTCTAGCTACACCGGAATGAGCCTCCTCCCCTTAGGGTTTTGATTTGGTGGCCCTGCCATTGCAGCACCATTAAACCTAACCCTCCCATCCTTATGTTTAAGTCTTTCCAAGCCATTAGCCTTTCTCCATTTGACTCCATTTACCCAAGGCACTAGTCTAAACTAAAACGTTGAGCTCTTTGTGTTTTAAAAAAACCTTTTTAACCCTTTAAGTTGAAAACCCTACTAACCCTAGCGTCTAAACTAACCCTAATTGCTGATGACGTCTTGCCATATTTGAACTTGTGTTTGGTCTAAAAGTTGTGGCTGACTCATCCCTTGATAGCCATAGAGGTATTAAGCAATTTCATTGGTCATTTTAGCCAAACGTCCACCTCTTTGTCTAACTAACCTAACCCTAACTAGCTAGTGACATCACACTTAATTTGATCTCTTGTTTAGCTTGAAACGTTGTGATCTTGTCACCTAGCACTTGGCATTGATGTGTAGCATATTNTGATATGCTCTATATGTATTTCGATTTGTAAAGTCATGTTATGAGTCAAAGAATGAATGTTGAAGCAATCCATAGTGATGCATTTCATAAGCTATGGTCTCCCGGGACGTGGCTCTAGATCCCTTGCATCTTTCCTTAGATTGTGTTGATGCACTGCACCAAATGAAGGAAGTTTCTCATAAATAATATGTCCTCCTTATAGCCTGCAGAGTTGTAGCTCCATACGTCTCATGTACACAAATATGTTTTTTGATATCATAGCATAGCTAAAGATGTTATGGTATATAAGTAGGAAAAATAGAAACACAGGAATGTGCATGGAACAGTGGATCTCACCAACACCCGTGACAGATATTTATGGAATCCATCCATCACTTTCGTTTAACGTATAAACATCTTTGGTTTAATTCAATATAAATATAAATTAGATATGTAATATTATAATAATAAATTAAATTAAGGGAAGGAAAAAATTGATAGTTTTAAAATATAATTAATTAAAAAAATAGTTATAAAATAAATTAG
>JZKD02S0158459.1:270651-282154 GCA_000966675.3 Picea glauca
AAGTATCTATCTTTATATCTGAATTGATTGTTTCTATATCTGGAAGTTCCTTCTCCTTCCATTTTTCCATAAAAGAGTCAACCAATTCATTGTAAGTTTCAATTTGATCATCCCCGCACCTTTCTAAAAACGCATGCATCAAATCTTGTATGGTCTCAAACTCATTATCATCTGAATCATGAAACCAAAAGTAAGCATATTCCTCACAAATATTCAAGACAAAAAATTTCATTAGAACATCCTCATGAATAGGTGGATCACACCACTCATCAATAGATTTCCCAAAGGCTATGATATGGGCATTAGCATCACTATTATCACGAAAATCAGGCAAATTTTCAATAACTATTTCAAGAAAGTCATGAGGATAAC
Organism: Picea glauca; assembly: GCA_000966675.3. Taxonomy (NCBI): domain Eukaryota; kingdom Viridiplantae; phylum Streptophyta; class Pinopsida; order Pinales; family Pinaceae; genus Picea; species Picea glauca. The sequence goes on from JZKD02S0158459.1 coordinate 271,024, forward strand.
CAACTATTCTTGAAAAAACAATAGGACTATAAAAATCATCCATTTCTAAGCTAGAACATTAAACAAAAAGGTCTACAAAAGAGGACTGGGACCCAAAAGTTATTAAGGATCCAATGAGAGGGAAAACTAGCTAACTTCGTCCAAAAAAAAATTCAATTTCAAGGATGAAGCTAAGCAAGCCGTGAGTTCATTCTTGAAGAATACTTTGTTAAATTATTTTGAAGTGGAGTCGCCAGATGACCAAGTTTATTTCAAACAAACAAGAGGCATAAAACAAAGCAAAGACAAGAAGGAAAACAAAAAGTTGTAGTATTATTATGTACAAACAAGAGATGTGTATCAAAGATTGCTTCTCCTCCAAGACTTTCAAGAAGGCTACGACGAGCAAGAGGATTGATTCTGGTAGTATACTTCAAATAATTTTCAGATGGAGTCATCACTTGGAGATTAAGCAATGTCAAATAACACAACTCAGGTAAAAAAAAAATAGGGGAATGCTTTATTAATTAGTTTTTTAAAGAATAAATTAATGTAAGTCGTTTTAACCAAGGATAAGAGACTTATCCCTGGCAACGATGCTAAAGATGTTATCATACTTATACACACCTAAAAGTGTGGAGAAGTCACCAACCCACTTGGTGTGCCCTTGGAGGCACAATGCCTAAGTCCAAAACCACTATCATCTCGATTTGGACTTCTTCCATCTAGGCTCACTCCTAGGGAAGCCAACGGAGGTAAACCCTACTTAACTATGTTAAGTTGATTAAATGATCTAGGAGTTAATTTTAATTATTAAGTTATGGGGGCCTAACCTATATGACAAGCAGTAATGCAATGCAAATCTTCAACGACAAGCAAAACCTTTCACCTACAAGTTCAACTAAAACTAGTGCCTAAAGATTGGGTAAAGGGAGTCAAATGAATTATACAACAAATATACAAATTATATAAGAAATAAAAAATGTTATAGATCAACCACAAAGAATAAAGAGTAAGATTTACACTTTAAACAATTATGAATGAAATGAAAAAGATGTACAATAAACTAGACAACTTAGATGATTTTACAACTACACAAGAGATCAACCCAATATACAATGAATGATTAAAGCATTGAGATATTCACAAATGAAAGATAACTTGACAAGTAACTTGGAAAGCAAATTTCCTAAGAGAGATGTGCAACTTAGAAAGTAGATAGCCTTGAAGTAAATGCGCCCAACTTGAAAGTAAAATTACTTGGAAAGTAAATATGATAGTAAAGTAAAGTACATGAAATGTAAATGCCTTGAAAGAAACTTGCACAACTTAGACAAAAGATAACTGAAAATGAAAGCACACAATTTGTGAAAGTGTAGTAGGTTGATTTTAGGAGGATTTTAAAGTCTCTCTTTAATTAGGGGGATTAAGGTTTGAAGATGAAAGCCTATACTATGTGTCTACCCCTAAACTCTTACCTCTTTGACCAAAATGATTGTTGGGTTCTCAAGAAGAATGGAAAGCAAGGTCCTTCCCTAGCTCCACGGGTCAATCTGGAATGCTTGGGTGATCAAGCAGGGAGGACGCTTAATGCCTTGAAGCCATCCCCGACTTCTACCCCCTGTAGCGGCCACAAGTCACCCTTTTTTATGGTGAAATTTGTATCAGTTTGGGTGCCTAGTTAAACTAGATATGATTACTTTAAAAATTAAAAGTTACAAGATATTAACAAATTTTACAAGTTATACAAGCCTTATAATATTGCATGGATTGGCTAGGCCAAATCACTTTGGAAGGTGTAGGAAAAATAAATCAAATCAAAAATGACTTGAAAGTAAAGAGATTGCACCTAGCCACACAGCCTTTCCTTAAGGACAAGTGGCGCAAAAGAAAAGATTAAAAATAGAAACTAAACTATCTTAGCCTTACGATTTTGCATGGATTGGCAAGGCCAAATCATTTTGCAAGGTGTAGGAAAATCAATTATTTACAAAATAGAAAATTAACTTTTTAGAGGAGAAGGCAAGCCCAAGAGACTCTCTTGGGTTGCTTACAATGCTTGGAAGAGATGAGAGAAGGAGAGGGTTTTTAAACCCCAACTTGGGAGGCTCTTTTGGAGTGTTTTGAGGCCCAAAATGGGTAGCACTTCCCCTTGTTTTGGCGAGAACCTGCAAAAAACAACTAGCTAATGCTTGCTGAAAATGCTGCAAAAGTACTTGAAAATATTTGGAAATTTATGTTAGTACAAAACATAAATTTCATATGTAAAAATCTGAACAGTAAATGTATATTTTTACGTTATTTTTAGAACATAAAATTCTCAAATCAATAGAGAAAGATGAAGGAAAATAACAGAATTTTTTGGAGGCTTATGTTAGGTCAACAAGTAAATTTCCAAATCTGAAATCTAATTGTTTGAGAACCTTGGTGACCTGTAAATGGTGCCAAACTCGCTACAAAGTCAATCAAGAGGTGAGTACATCTAATAAACAAGTAAAATACTTTACTAGTTCTATTAAACCTACTTCACTAAAACAAATAGAAATACTTGTATTTATTCTACCAAGCAAAATACTTTGCTATGGATCTCTTAATCTAGGAAATTTAACAAGAAAAAACACTAGAAACAAAGCAATATCACCTCAATAATATTATGTATAACATCAATAACATTATCAATGTCAATATGGTGTTCCTCCAAAGCTTCCTTTATTCATAAAAAATCTGCATGAAAATACTTGCAGCAAAACTAGAAGAAATGGGAAAGAGAGAGAGAGAGGAGTGGTAGAGATTTGGGCATAGTGGAGTTTCTCTGAGAATGGATGTGTAAAAGAGGAGGGGCAGAGATTTGGGCATAGTGGAGTTTCTCTGAGGATGGATTTGTAAAAGAGGAGGGGTAGGCATTATTTTATACTTGGGAGGCAAAAGAGACCCCTCTTGGATGAGCTCCAAGTGGCATCCATCCAAGAGAAATAGACAAAGTCAAGAAAGAGACACTTTTAGGGTTTTGGTAGTGATTAGAGTTTGAGGGGTGAGGGGGAAAGGGGAAAAACACATTTTCCTGTGGTCAAACATGAGGTTAGAAACTAATAGGGGTGAAATTAGGGTTTAGGTGGTTTTTTCACTTAAAATTTTTATTTCCCATGTGTCACTTTTAGCTAGGGAACACCACTTTAAGTTGTTGGCTAAGCAAGGGGGGGTTCTTTAAGTGGAAAATTACTTTTCCAACTTAGGAAGAAGGTTAAGAAACCTTTCCCACTCTCTCTCATTTCTTTTTTTCATTTTTACAAATTTTGGCATTTTTACTTAGTCAAATTAAAGCAATTAAATGTTGATTTTAGACTGACTTGGACTCCTCTTGGACAAACACCTATCAAAACTTGTCCAAATGAGATGAAACTCGGTACAAGGGTGTAGGGGGTCTCATGCCATTTKTTTTGAGTACTCATACCCCTACCAAAATCCCCTAGGACCAAATTTTTACATTTTTACATCAAATTTAATTAAAATTACCATTAAATGGATAATTTTAATAAATTAAAAATAACTATTAAAACTCGAAGAAATTACGCAAGACTCTATAATATGTCTAGCATGGTCATTTACAATATTCCTAGACCCTATTCACCCATTGGGCTCGATCATTAGAACATCTTCACCACTTTGGAGGATTATTGTGAGTGAAAAACTCAAGGGTAATTAAAAATTACCTAAGGATAAAAAAACACTCGATGAAAGGACTTCCCTAATGATAAAGTCCTAGGTAACTAACTAAAATATGACTCATGCTGACTCATTACACTATTATCCCACGCAGGGGAGTGGAAATTCCGATTACAAATAGACATGCCGGAGGGGGAAATGCCTTGTAGAACCAAAAATTATTCAAAAAGAGTTGTACCCCAAGGTACACAACTTCATGGCACATGGAGTTGACCCGTAGTCGAAATAGGTGGTCAACACACAGCAAAATAGTAGGGATGGGGTTTGAGATTGAATAGTTGAAACAGATTTGTGTTATATGATGGGAAAACTTATTCAATGGATAAGCTTGCATAAACAAGGTTTTTTTACATAGCAGATAAGGCGAACATGGAATGTGCAATACAAACAGAAAAATAGGGCTTTGCATAGCGAATGATACTACATAGGGTTTGTGTAGTGAGGGAAAACTGCATAGTGTTTGGGTAGCGAGGGGGGTCATTTGTGTGGCATAGGGATTTGAATCTTGCTCGAGAGACTATGGATCATGCACAGGTCGTGAATGTGATGAAAATAAGAAAAAGGTGGAAAATATTCATACATGAGTGGATACAGAGTGAATTTTAAAGGAAAGTGCTTGTCCAAAGATGACAAGGCCTCTCAATCCAATTTTAGTAACTTGTGTAGCAAATTTGAGGAGCGTGCACATGTTTGAAGCTTACCAATAGTACAAATGACATGGAGTGTAATCATTGTCCCTTTTATGACCTCATCAGGTGTGATGATGAACCATGATACCTCTTTTTATATGACCTTCATCCCTAACCCATGACTCGACCTTGACACATAATTCCCCATTTTGTGACATGATTTTAAACTTAGGGACACAAGGACCTTTCTAAATATTTAGCATGATGGACTCTTATACCCCTTGATGGTGTATGATGAGATAGACACAACACTTTTTTGACTCAACCTATTACTTAACTCTCTATTGACAGGCATATTACCTTTATTTGATCAATGACTTTATGAAAAACACACTTACTATGACTCATTTAGGAATGCCTTGGTCTTCCCAAGACCAAGACATGACTCTGAAAACTATAGACAAACCTCTAACTCTAGCTATGAAAATCATGGTGCTAACACCTACTTTGACCAACATGCATCCACCATATACTTGAAGTCATATGGCTAACCATGTTGATTTTCTAGTGTTAAATTTATACAAGCACAATTTTCTGCAAGTGGTAATTACTTCCAATGATATACGATATTACTTTAGTAAACTCTCGAACATCACACGTAATTACACTCAGAACATTCAACTACTTAGAAACTCTGGTCTCTTCCTTAGATCACTTCCCACGTGTGATAGAGAAAAATATGTGTATATCGTTGTGTATTTCGAGTGTCTTTTTATAGTAATATTAAATTGATCCAAAGTGACACGTCTCTTTGAAAATTAAATGTAAAATTAAATTAAATTTTCTTTCTTATAAATAGTTGGAGAATACCTCTCGTAACTACCCAAAGATTAATTTTGTTATAATCCATCCACATAGTATTTGACTTTGTTAAATTGTTGCTCCATAATTTATGCCATTCTTTGCATAAATACAGGTAGAAGTAAATATTCTTCATATTTAGGTAATTAAACATTTTTACTAGAAATTATTGCCCACCATAATTTATGGAATTCTTTCTATAATTCAGGTAGGAGTAAAAAGTAAATATGTTGTACGTAGAGATTGTAACAACCCCATAAATTTAACACTCCCAACAATTTACTCTACTCTTATTTTCCTGGGCCCTCCTGTGAAGGAGTCAAGCCCAGTCCTCCTTTGATACCATGTTTAATTTTTATATGAGATGATATGATATATTATTATATATGAGATGATGTGATAGATTCATATGAGATGATTTATTACGATGATGAATGTGCCAAATATATAGAGAACGTAAAGGCACATATGGTGACCATCCATGAAAGGATGCATCTCTAGTAATTATAATAACTATTTATTATTATTATTATTATTATTATTATTATTATATATTAATAATATTATTAATAATTAATAATTATATTATTAATTATTAATCTGGGAGAATGTCTTCACAATGTTGTCCAAACATCAAAAAAAACAAAGAAAACACTCACTCACACCAAGGAGCTCCAACAAGCTAGCATCACAAAAACATGTCTTCCACGACATGATATTTATTATTCTTCTCTTCAATAAGTACAAGCTAAGGTTTATCTCAAAACCCTAATTTCCAATCTCCAGGGGATGAAACCCTAGCCCTACTATTCAAGAATCTCCAAGAAACCCTAGTGACTCCAAGATGAGAGATAGAGTAAAAATGAAGATGCACAAGATTGAAGAACATCAATATGCTCCTCTTGGTCACATCTCTAACACAACATAATGATCAAAGATGAGAATGATGAAAGGACTCTCATTCTTCTATATATATGAAAGGAAAGGGAGGTCATTAATAAATATGTGGGCCTTAGCCCTTACAAGAAACCTACAAAGCCACATGTAGGCTCACACATGTGGAGTGCTACATTCCAAGGGTACACATGTCAAGCTCCAAGGGGATGTCATCCACAAGAAAGGATCCAAAGCAAGGGAACTCCATAGGATGTGTCCAAAACTCCTTCGAGCCTCTAAGGACTCGAACACTCCTTCTAAGAGATGTGCTCCACTAGACCCACTCCCCATGCATGAATATTCTCCCAACCAAGGAATCCCCAAGTCAACTCCATGCCTCCATGAAAGAATCCAAGTTCTTCCATGCTATCTAGGGCACAACACCCTCCTCAAAATTTCAAATTCTCCTCCAAAGCAACACGTTCTCCAAGCAAGCAACCTTCTCCATATGACCAACATGTAGAATGGAACCACGTCATTTGAAGATCTCCAACACCCTAAGGAATAATGTCAGGAAAGAACCTAATTAAGGTCAAGCAACCACTAAGTATGCCACCTCCAATGTGCACATCCATCATCGACCATCTAGGGGATAATCATATGCCATGTTCCCCAAATCTCATGAAGCATGCACAAGCATGGTGTAAACACTTTCAAAGTAATCATGAAAGATAACATTATGCATCATTTACAACTGGGTTGAGCATGTCAAAAGGATGTTGGTAGGGGTAGTTGGATTGAACCTAGTCTTTTACTCAAACCTAGTCCAAATAGGGATTCAACTTCACTCTAGTATTATGTGGAATTTAAAAATATTGTGAGTCACATATGAATCTTATGGGACGATGTTTGAACTCTAATACCAATAATTTGAGTCTGGTGTGAAATCAAACAACTTAGATTCAAGTTACCCCTAAAACTATGGGGTGATTCGCCAATGATTGTGACTTGAGTCATACTAAGACAAATGACCAAGTTGGTCACTATCATCGCACAATATGTACTTTCCCAAAGCCAAAAACAAGTGGATGCAAGATTGGCGTAACAGGGAGTGACCTATCATTGTCACCTTAATAGGAAACCCCATAATATTTAGGAGTATGTCATAGTACCCCAGGGGATACATCCCCAGTGACCCGAGGGTTTGAGAAATATAAGGTAAAAAGGTACAAGAAAGTCCCCCCCTCTCACAAGCCACTCAAGATTAATGGTTCTTTGTGTCTTATAGAGATGAAGCAGAAAGATAAATAAGGTGTACATGCCCAGAACAAGACAACAATAGAAAAAGAATGCAATTTCCAAGTACCACATGATGTTAGTGCTTCATAAGACCATGAACCTCTAAAAAATAAGCAAGTTGATGTAAAAATGCAGCAAGGTAATTATTTATAACAAAAATGAATAATTTGTAACAGCCACAACAATTATGCCTTAAGAATGCTTGAAAATGACAAGAAAATATAGCTCTAAGTTGATAGAATGATAACAACTTGTCAGAAGCAAAGTTGGAAATGTCTAATCAGATTTTAATGTCACTCTTTAAGATGATTTTTCTATTGTAAGATGGTTGTAGAAATCTTTTGCAACAACAACAAGTTAGTTAGGGAGTTAGTCTAGTTTAAGGTTAGTAAAAGTTAATAAATGTTTCAATAAAGATAGTTTAAGAGTTGTTTTTCTCAATCAATCACTATGGTGAGTGGATTAGTGCCTTTAGGGTATATGGATTCAACAATATCAACAACAAATGATAGATCAAAATAGAAATGATAGTACTTAGTCAAAGGAGATGGAATGGATGGAGGAGGTGTTGGTAAATTTGGATAGGAAGTAAGGAAACTTAGGCCCTAGTGAATTCTCTTTCCTTTGACAATTTGAAAACAATATATGCAATAGGAAATTAAAGTAGGACTACTAGAGTGATAGCATTTAGGGCTCTAGTAGCTACTTCTAAACAAGGTGCGCTTTGAGAAAATTAAACAAGTGGAAAACTATAAAGAGAAAGATAGCAACTTATGTTTCTCTCCTAGGGTTTTAAGCAATCAATTTCATAATCTTTAACATGAACCAAGTAAAATTTACCACAAGTATTCAATAACATAAACAAATTGAAAATTTTCTACTTACTTCACCAAGAATAATCAAGCCAAACCCTAGTTGAAGATCCTCCACAATGAAAATATCCAAGATACACCAAAATTTGCCTCTCCAAAAAGTTGTACACCACTTAGTTCAGCCAATAACCCTTAAAGAGGGTCAAATTTCAGACCACACACTTGTGTGATGAGTTCATGGTGATAAAATGAGAGTTTTAACTCTTTATTTATACAGTATCAATGACCTTTAATTAAAATTAGGTCATAAAATGGCTAACATGGCCAAATTACATTTAAAATCCAGTTTTTACATAAATGACATTAATTAAACCCTAATTTCATCTCCAAGGATGACAGCATGCCCTTCTAGGGTGACGTTAACCCCCTAAGGTCAAACGGTAGGCCTCAAATGCAGAATGTTTTTCCTCCAAAGGCCTTGAATGCTACCACACATGACAACTAGCACACCATTTTCCTCATAAATGAAAACCCTGACTGGATGATGTCCAGGGTTAAATGATGACATCATGGGCTCTCAAGGGTCAACGTCTTGGTGGAAAGGAAAGACCCCTTGGGTCTAGGCCTACCAGAGTGTCTCAGGGGAAATGTCCTTTCTTCCTAGTGCAAGCCTCTGGTGTCTCTCTGCCCCTGGTTGGGGTCACAACATCCATCTGTGGGATTTTAGCCCCATGGAGATATGAGCTAATCATTCCCTCATATGTACCTTTCCACCGAGCAAATTCCTTTAGCAACAACAAGTACGCCCTCCAGGGGCTCATAATTCATAGGGATCATAGCAATATTAATCACATCTAATAATCAAATTACCCAAACATGTGCATCAAACCCCCCTTTACCCAGACAAATGCTCAAAGACATTATGCAATTTAACAAGTCAGGTTTGGAGGGGGTCTCGGGATGTCCTATAGGGATAATCCTTCTTAAGTTCAAGGTGTTTCCTAGGTGAGAGACAAAATAGGTCATGTAAGTGTGTGTGTGAGGTGACATAAGAAGTGTTAGGGCACAAGGTGTAGTGATAACAGGGAAATGTAGGTCTTTCCTATGGGTGCCTTTGTAGAGGGAAAGTTGCACCTTATCATGGATTCCATTGTTTCCTAGCCCATCCAATGCCTTTTATTATTAGTCTTATTTATTTTTCTTTTGTGCTTCAAGGGAAGAGCTGAGGGACATTGTCCTGGCTTGGTGACCAGAGGTGACAGCATTACCCACAAGGATTTCATGGAGATGAGAAGGTTGGTTCGTGATGAGACCCCCTTTCTCTTGGCTATGCCACCAAGAGCCACTACCTTGTTTTGGTGACCAGATATATGGTAGTGTCATATCTCTAGATTCCCATGGTCCTAATATGTCGGCTCAAAATGAGACCTCCTATCCACCAGCTAATACCTTAAGTGTTTATTTATCTTACGGGTTCCCTATTCTTAGTGAGAATCCTTTTAATTCTTTCTCAAGAATCCCTGGGCGAAGCATCTCAAAAGTTTCATTTTGGATTTTAAATAATTCTAGCTACTTTTACCCTCTGGGCCTTTAGCCCCTTCTTCCCACAAGACAAGGTACAACCCTTCCTAGTGTGGCAAACCCAATTCCCGAAAAAAGGTAGGGGGGGGAATGAGAGGAGTAAGGATGGAAAGTGGTAAGTATGGAGGGAATGGACAATGACCTTTCATAGACCCACCCAGTGGCAACCCATCCTAAAGGGATATCAACTTACTAGGGCATCATGTCATCCTCCCAGGTATGAGCAAGTTAAAGATCATAATTTCCAAGAAAATGTTATGAAATGAAGGAGAATTCAATGCAACATATTCAAGTGCTTCAATAATCAAAGTGACACATACCATGATACCCAGACTCATTACCTCATGGAGCAAGACTTACTCCTACTTTAGGACCAGGCTGGTGGGATGGATACTACTGTTGCTAATAGATGGGTTGCATTGAAGAAAAGATGGGCCCTCTGGGGCCATGCTTAAGTCATCTGACTCTCATCACTCTATGTCTAGGACTTTTGGGCCTCGAGACATGATCTCCTTAGTTATCCCTAGGATAGGGGATAACATTTGGCTCCAACTTGGGGACATTTTCTCACTGTAGAGCACATGAGAACCTCGGCATCTCTGGTATGAGCTGTATCTACTAGATCTCAACAAAATGCATCAGTAATATTCAGGGTGGTGATATCACCCCTCGCTCATATATGATATAAAATAAATATATGTATGCATATATACATAATGAAATAATACAAAAATGAAACTACACTAGCATGATATGTAGATGGTATATGCAATGGATGCAAATGCCTACCTTATCTGTAATTACCTGTGAAGTCAAGTATTTTCCCCATGATGGGGTTTAAGGAGGTGTCCACTAACCGGCAATGGACATTTTTTTCCTTCCAACGTGGATAGATAGTAGGCATCATTGACTGACTTCATTCTGATTCTGAAAGGTCCAAGCCAAAAATGTGCATTCCCTTTAACATTAGTAGGCTCTCCTTTCCTTGTGTCCCACATCCAGACCATATCTCCCTCTCGATAATCCTTTGCTTCAAACTTGGTTGTTTCTTGTATAACTCTAGTATATTGTTTTGTGAGAGGAGGGTGGGATTCAGTTGTAAGGACTTCTTTTTCTCTTGGTTTGATCAATATTTCATCATCCCCTTTCTTTAGTAACTTGATAGTTCCAACTTCCTTTTCCTTGTATTTATCCAAGAGTTTTTGATACGCTTCCTTCTTTGGCCATTGTATCTCATCAAAGTCTTCCTCTGAAGTGAAAGGAAAATATTATGGAGAAAATATAGGAAGGTTTTCTTTGATTTTCTCATGTGTCACACTATTCTCAGCATCATTGTCAATTTATTGCACATGGGCCCTGGCCATTGGCATA